>LGRX02003075.1:0-34127 GCA_001247695.2 Cymbomonas tetramitiformis | reverse complement strand
GCGTCAACCCGACGCCGCTCGCGTCAACCCGACGCCGCTCGCGTCAACCCGACGCCGCTTGCGTCAACCCGACGCCGCTCGCGTCAACATGACGCCGCTCGCGTCAACCCGACGCCGCTCGCGTCAACCCGACGCCGCTCGCGTCAACCCGACGCCGCTCGCGTCAACCCGACGCCGCTCGCGTCAACCCGACGCCGCTCTCGTCAACCCGACGCCGCTCTCGTCATTATTTATGCCAGGAAGCAGGTACACCAAGGCACAATCACAACACACATTGGACTAGCAATATTTTATATACAAATCAAATATTGATATACCGGCTGCGAAGATGTGTTCCAGTGCTAACTGGTCACAGCGGTCTGCTAGTCGGACATCAGGCAGGGGTCCCATGTCTCTGTGTCTCTGTACCAACAACTCTCGAGTCTGTCTCATCTCTCAGTCTCACAACTAGCCAAGTGTCTGAACTGTGGCTCTAAGCAGTGGTGACACAAGGAAGCTTCTATGCAGCTGCCAAGCAGCTGCTGGGCTCCAGCTCGGCTCCAGCTAGGCTTGAGCCAAGACCTGGGGGACAAAGAAGCTTCCTCTCACCCAAACCCCACCACGCTCAAAACCCAGAGTCACACAACACGACCAGGGAGGGATGGCGGGAGAAAAAAGAGCAAAACCGTGCTTGTGGGACGTGTGGGCTCGAAGTGAGAAAACTGTTACACTAATTCTAGTGGAACTGTTTTAAGCACTGTCGCACAACTCTCGGCAGTTGGCCGAGGCTCGATCGGGCCACGTGGCGGCCGATCGAAAAGTGTCAGTTTGAAATCCCAAAACAGATCAAGCAAGTGACTCATATGACTCGGGCATATGATGCGGGCAAACTGACACGCAGTGACGGGTCTCCGTCCAAAACCGTCGCGGGCGACACGACTGTCGCGCTCACTCGTCGCTACGGGATCTGTCGCACAGAAAATCTGATGCACAAAAAAATCCCAGTCGACATCGACGGGAGGGGGGTGTACTCTGCTACCTTCGAATAACCGAAACTATAGTGCCAATAATTTTGGATTATTCTTGCCAGGAAGCAGGTACACCAAGGCACAATCACAACACACATGGGACTAGCAATATTTTATATACAAATCAAATATTGATATACCGGCTGCGAAGATGTGTTCCAGTGCTAACTGGTCACAGCGGTCTGCTAGTCAGACATCAGGCAGGGGTCCCATGTCTCTGTGTCTCTGTACCAACAACTCTCGAGTCTGTCTCATCTCTCAGTCTCACAACTAGCCAAGTGTCTGAACTGTGGCTCTAAGCAGTGGTGACACAAGGAAGCTTCTATGCAGCTGCCAAGCAGCCGCTGGGCTCCAGCTCGGCTCCAGCTAGGCTTGAGCCAAGACCTGGGGGACAAAGAAGCTTCCTCTCACCCAACTAGGAGCAGGCACCTACCGGCAACCAACCCGAGTAGCACCTACCGGTACTAAACGAGGCCCGAGTAGCACCTACCGGTGCTAAACGAGGCCCCTAGTCCGAGTCCCCAAAACCAGCACATCAGCCCACAATAGGGCCTAACCAAACCCCGGAGTACACCGGGAGTCTGGGTCACTGCTGCTTGGGACCCCCTTAAGCAGCACAACAGCCCACAATAGGGCCTAACTAGGCACCGGAGTACAGCGGAGGCAAGCCTAGGTACAACCCACAGTAGGGCCTATCCAGACACCGGAGTACACCAGAGGCACGCCTAGGTTCCTGCTGCTAGGGAAGCACTGCAACTGAGACCACAACACCCAACCCATCAGCAAGAGAGAGAGAGAGAGGGGCGGGAGGGCCGGGAGGGAGAGGGCACGCACCGATCAGGCTCGCCCCTCGAGGCGCGGGTGGCAGCTGCAGCGCCAGAAGCATTGCCGAGGGGAGGATCAGCTGCTGTGCGGAGTCCATGTCGCAGCACAACTTGTAGCACTCGGAGGCCCAATCTCCGTGGGCCTGAATCAGGTCATCCTGAACCTGCAGCTTGAAAGCTGCAGTGGACCCGCCACGGCGGAAGGAGTGGCCGGTGAAGGCACCCGGGTCCAGTCCCGCCCGAGCCGCCAGCTTGCGGAAGACGGCCACAAACACCGAGTGTGTCAAGGGCTTCAGGCGGCCCTTGGCATCTTTGGTGCAAAACAGAGGCCCGTCCGGGCCGAGGTTAGGCAATTGCCCAACCCTCCAAAGCGCCCGGACGACACAGATGGGGGAGTCGGGGACAGCAACCCACGCACAACAACACCGCAGAGGTCTACCCTAGAGCATGGCCCCAACAACGTGGAGACTCAGCCATGGCCCCAACGACATGGAGACCGGACAAGGCACTCAACTAGAACAGGCCTAGGGTGGTGACCAACGACATGGCCAACAACCCTAAATCATGACAACAATGGTCTAGTTGACTGCTGCCAGAGGAAGTCCTCAGAACGGCACACCGGCCAAGATGGCTCTCACCCAACAGGCCCTTAGCAACCAGGAATCCTGAGGTGACTGCTACTAGAGAAGCACTCAAACGGAAACTGACTAGCAATCTAGTCCTCAATCCACGCACAACAACAACACCGCAGAGGTCTACTCTAGAGCACGGCCCCAACAACATGGAGACCGAACCATGGCCCCAACGACATGGAGACCGGACAAGGCACTCAACTAGAACAGGCCTAGGGTGGTGACCAACAACATGGCCAACAACCCTAAATCATGACAACAATGGTCTAGTTGACTGCTGCTAGAGGAAGTCCTCAAAACGGCACACCGGCCAAGATGGCTCTCACCCAACAGGCCCTTAGCAACCAGGAATCCTGAGGTGACTGCTACTAGAGAAGCACTCAAACGGAAACTGACTAGCAATCTAGTCCTCAATCCACGCACAACAACAACACCGCAGAGGTCTACTCTAGAGCACGGCCCCAACAACATGGAGACCGAACCATGGCCCCAACGACATGGAGACCGGACAAGGCACTCAACTAGAACAGGCCTAGGGTGGTGACCAACAACATGGCCAACAACCCTAAATCATGACAACAATGGTCTAGTTGACTGCTGCTAGAGGAAGTCCTCAGAACGGCACACCGGCCAAGATGGCTCTCACCCAACAGGCCCTTAGCAACCAGGAATCCTGAGGTGACTGCTACTAGAGAAGCACTCAAACGGAAACTGACTAGCAATCTAGTCCTCAATCCACGCACAACAACCACACCGCAGAGGTCTACTCTAGAGCACGGCCCCAACAACATGGAGACCGAACCATGGCCCCAACGACATGGAGACCGGACAAGGCACTCAACTAGAACAGGCCTAGGGTGGTGACCAACAACATGGCCAACAACCCTAAATCATGACAACAATGGTCTAGTTGACTGCTGCTAGAGGAAGTCCTCAGAACAGCACACCGGCCAAGATGGCTCTCACCCAACAGGCCCTCAGCAACTAGGAATCCTGAGGTGACTGCTATTAGAGAAGCACTCAAACGGAAACTGACTAGCAATCTAGTCCTCAATCCACGCACAACAACAACACCGTAGAGGTCTACTCTAGAGCACGGCCCCAACAACATGGAGACCGAACCATGGCCCCAACGACATGGAGACCGGACAAGGCACTCAACTAGAACAGGCCTAGGGTGGTGACCAACAACATGGCCAACAACCCTAAATCATGACAACAATGGTCTAGTTGACTGCTGCTAGAGGAAGTCCTCAGAACGGCACACCGGCCAAGATGGCTCTCACCCAACAGGCCCTTAGCAACCAGGAATCCTGAGGTGACTGCTACTAGAGAAGCACTCAAACGGAAACTGACTAGCAATCTAGTCCTCAATCCACGCACAACAACAACACCGCAGAGGTCTACTCTAGAGCACGGCCCCAACAACATGGAGACCGAACCATGGCCCCAACGACATGGAGACCGGACAAGGCACTCAACTAGAACAGGCC
The DNA here is from genome assembly GCA_001247695.2 of Cymbomonas tetramitiformis. NCBI lineage: Eukaryota > Viridiplantae > Chlorophyta > Pyramimonadophyceae > Pyramimonadales > Pyramimonadaceae > Cymbomonas > Cymbomonas tetramitiformis. Next base: position 30,171 of record LGRX02003075.1, on the reverse strand, counting down.
TAGGGTGGTGACCAACAACATGGCCAACAACCCTAAATCATGACAACAATAGTCTAGTTGACTGCTGCTAGAGGAAGTCCTCAGAACGGCACACCGGCCAAGATGGCTCTCACCCAACAGGCCCTTAGCAACCAGGAATCCTGAGGTGACTGCTACTAGAGAAGCACTCAAACGGAAACTGACTAGCAATCTAGTCCTCAATCCACGCACAACAACCACACCGCAGAGGTCTACTCTAGAGCACGGACCCAACAACATGGAGACCGAACCATGGCCCCAACGACATGGAGACCGGACAAGGCACTCAACTAGAACAGGCCTAGGGTGGTGACCAACAACATGGCCAACAACCCTAAATCATGACAACAATGGTCTAGTTGACTGCTGCTAGAGGAAGTCCTCAGAACAGCACACCGGCCAAGATGGCTCTCACCCAACAGGCCCTTAGCAACCAGGAATCCTGAGGTGACTGCTACTAGAGAAGCACTCAAACGGAAACTGACTAGCAATCTAGTCCTCAATCCACGCACAACAACCACACCGCAGAGGTCTACTCTAGAGCACGGACCCAACAACATGGAGACCGAACCATGGCCCCAACGACATGGAGACCGGACAAGGCACTCAACTAGAACAGGCCTAGGGTGGTGACCAACAACATGGCCAACAACCCTAAATCATGACAACAATGGTCTAGTTGACTGCTGCTAGAGGAAGTCCTCAAAACGGCACACCGGCCAAGATGGCTCTCACCCAACAGGCCCTTAGCAACCAGGAATCCTGAGGTGACTACTACTAGAGAAGCACTCAAACGGAAACTGACTAGCAATCTAGTCGTCAATCCACGCACAACAACAACACCGCAGAGGTCTACTCTAGAGCACGGCCCCAACAACATGGAGACCGAACCATGGCCCCAACGACATGGAGACCGGACAAGGCACTCAACTAGAACAGGCCTAGGGTGGTGACCAACAACATGGCCAACAACCCTAAATCATGACAACAATGGTCTAGTCGACTGCTGCTAGAGGAAGTCCTCAGAACAGCACACCGGCCAAGATGGCTCTCACCCAACAGGCCCTTAGCAACCAGGAATCCTGAGGTGACTGCTACTAGAGAAGCACTCAAACGGAAACTGACTAGCAAGCTAGTCCTCAATCCACGCACAACAACAACACCGCAGAGGTCTACTTTAGAACACGGCCCCAACAACATGGAGACCGAACCATGGCTCCAACGACATGGAGACCGGACAAGGCACTCAACTAGAACAGGCCTAGGGTGGTGACCCACAACATGGCCAACAACCCTAAATCATGACAACAATGGTCTAGTTGACTGCTGCTAGAGGAAGTCCTCAGAACAGCACACCGGCCGAGATGGTATTTAAACCCGACGCCGCTCTCGTCAACCCGACGCCGCTCTCGTCAACCCGACGCCGCTCTCGTCAACCCGACGCCGCTCTCGTCAACCCGACGCCGCTCGCGTCAACCCGACGCCGCTCTCGTCAACCCGACGCCGCTCGCGTCAACCCGACGCCGCTCGCGTCAACCGGACGCCGCTCTCGTCAACCGGACGCCGCTCGTCAACCCGACGCCGCTCTCGTCAACCCGACGCCGCTCTCGTCAACCCGATGCTGCTCATGCCTGGCCGGCCTCTGCAGAGATTGCATGGCGCCGCCTCCAGAGCTTCACGCTGCGATGTCCGCAGACGCTGTGCTTGACCTTCGGCCTCAAGCCGATCCGGAGATTATGGGTGGTGGGGGGGCACTGACTGTTCCATAGCGGATGCGAGCAGCTCTCCAGGTCTTGGTGTCGTCACTGTGTCCGGGACGAGCTGGGCAGGCGGGCAAGGGACGCCCGCCTGAGGTTGCATGCGCATCACGTTTTGTGCTTCACGCGGAGTATGAGGATGGGAAGAGGGATGTGACGCATGACAGGACCGTGTGGATGACATGATCTTTGTACACAAGCGCATTGGCGAGCTCGCCCAGGAGCGCAAGGGCCCCTTCCAAGGTGACCTCGATGCACCCCAGGCCTGCGACGTGCTCCAGAGGCTGAAACATGTCTGCCGGAGTCCCCTCGGGCGCGCCGTCGAGGAGGACCTCGCGTCCAGAACATGAGGCCAAGGGATTCCTCTTGTCCGTGGTGAATGGCTAGGGGTCTTTGACCCTTCAGCACGCGCGCTCGTGTCGCATGCGGCCCTGCATGGCCAATCAGATGGGCAACTTCGAAGAGAAAGGCACGATGTGAGCGAGGCGCATGCGAAATTGCGCGGGGTGACGAGCAGATGCGAGCAAAGCACAGAGTTGGGCATCCGAGTGTGGTGATGCGCACAGTGCACGGTGCATGGTAAACGATAGCTGCCACTTTCTCGTGCTCTTGCCGTCGGCGAAGCTGCTCTCCCGATTTGGATGCTTGTCTGGCCCTGACTCGGCCGAAGTGCTGTGCGGGCCCCATCTCTGCAGAGAGTGTCAGCGGAGCTGATGTAAGCCCTGCTGGAGAGTATCCGAAGGGGCGCATTTGTGGGGGATGGGGGGAGTGGACCACAGGACTGCTCAACATGGATAAGGTTGCCACGTTGGGCCACTCATTCGGTGGCGGCACGGCAGTGTCTTTCTGCCAGCAAGTTGATGTGAAGTGAGGGCCTCTTGCCTCCCCCCCCTTCGCCCCCTCCCCTCTCTCTGTGCAGCATTGTGGAGCCCTTTCTCCTCTGCATCCGCAGGCCGGATCCCATTCATCCTGTTTCTGCGCTCCGAGCCTCTCTCTCTCTTTCTCTCTTTTGGGGCTGCGAGCAGAGCCTCTTCCATTACCAGAACTAGCCAGATCCTTTCTGTCTCTTGCGCCAAAGCAGAAGTGCGCGAGATGCGCCGGCTTGCACCCGCTCCAGGAAGCCAGTGCTGGCGCGAGGGGGCAGACCTACGCGCTGTGGGAGGTGAAAGGGACGTTGGAAGGCGCCCAATCTGCACTTCAGGCTGTCAGTTGGCTGAAGGTGCACGGGCTGCTGGGCGCCTCTTAGGTGTGGAATTGTGCTGGATCCATTTCTGTGGGTAAACGGCCGTGAAAGCCTCCTCAAGGTGACACCCAGGCCCTCTGCTGGGTAGTCCTCGGAGCTCCATGGCCTTTACTACACATGCCAACCGCCGCCTGCTTCCTCCTCCCCTGCACAGGAGATTTGGATCCCCTTCGCCCCACCCTGCACTGCCCCTCCCCCGCACCCTCATGCCCTTGGTACCCCCCTGCGTAGCTTGCCCCGGGTGGCCTCTTTCACAGTCGCCCCTCCCGGCGGTTGCCCTGTCCGATCACAGTGTGTCATGAAGGAGGGCAGCACGGTCTACTTCACCCTTCTCGGGTTCACAGCATTCTCCTGTGGCATGACGTGGCGCTTCATGCCGGGAAAAGACGTCGGATGTGGCAGGAGCGGCGAGAAAGGCACAATGAGAGGAGGGTGGGGAGGGTCAATGGCAATACAGGGATCCCCGGTGCCGCTGCTGTGCCCCAAGTCACCGGAGATGCTTGGCGACCGTGATGGGTTCTGCTGTGTGAACACGGGGCTGATTGAGACACTCTGTGGAAGGTCCCCCAGCAGCTGGATGGTCACGCTGCTGGAGTTTGGCCACTTCGATTTCTGCGATGCCATCTTTGTCTCCCCGGTGGTGTTCAGGTGTACACTCCCTAATCCCCTTCCTGGATGTGCTCCGGCCCGCCCGCCCTCCAGTTCCATGTGGCAATGTCCACAGCCCTCCGTTTGTGCCGATGAAATTGCAATGTTATGAATTCTCAGAGATCTCACCCCAGCTTTCGATTTCTGCATCATCAGCCCATTTGACGATCACTTCCTTAAAATTATATCTGACGTTGGAAATCGCAGACCGCATTGGTCGCCAGCTTCTGCCTCATGTGCGGTGTGCATTGTTGGTCACAGGATTCTGCTTTGTTCCTTTCGGGTGCATTGCGGGTCTTACTGCCATTATGGATGGAGAACTTTGGTCACTGTATGGCCATAGCTCTCAATCACTCACACGCACGCCTCTCCTGTCCTGTGTAGGGAATTTCCATTCGTACGTAGCCGATGATAGATTGGCTATGTCACCCTCACCCTGCAGAAGATGCGTGGACGCTGGCCTTGTCTTCAGTGGATCTATGCGCAAGCGATTGATTTCGGCAGAATGCCTCAGAGCAGTACATTAAATGCAGCAGAAAATCCTAGCCATCCAATGAAGTTCCCTGCACATAAGCACACTAGATTTGCAGGCGGATTAGCTGTTCAATAGAATTTCTTGCTGAGACCTGCTACGGAAATCGTGATTGTCCTACTGAAGCAATTTGCCTGACTAAGTTGCACTTGCTCGCTTTCAAGACCAAGTGCTTTCGTCTGGTGATGAGGTTTTCTCCATGGGTGGTGGCTCCGGTGATATTGCAGGATGCTGGGGCTGATGAACCTTCCGGGGGACAAGTGCTTGATGGCGCACCACTACCTTGCGGACATGTGTCTGGCTTTCCTTGGCGAACATTGCCCGCTGCCGTGGACTTCCACGTGTCGATTCGATGTTTCCAAGCTGTGCAGTCAGAGCATAATGTGCAGTCAGAGCATAAAGGTGGGCAGGCCTGCCCCCAGACCTTATGCAGGAGCCTATCCATGGGGCTCTTCTTCCCCCATTGGCTGGGACCTCGATGGGGGGTTAAATGCCCGTGATCACGGGATCCAAGGGAGCACGCATCATGGGCCCACCAGGTGGGCCCAAGGGAGCATATGACCCTCCCTCTGGGTCACCTGCTGAAGTGGCAGTGCTACTTCATGTCACATTACATACTTGGGATGAACCTCTCAGCTCTCCGTTGCCAAACATACCACTCACTTGTGCAAAGCTGTGTGGTGCAGACGGAATGGCAAAGCTTCAATTTTGGCTGCAATCCCCGCCATCAGATGTGTGGTCTCAGCTTGAGTCTGAAGACCCATGGGCCACAGTGGACTGTAAAGCAGCTGAATCTTATGCGATCGATGGTAGAGAGGGCCTTGTGCGAGGGGCGCTTTGACAAGGATATGGTGCACTGCGGGGGGGACATCGTAGAGGCCACCTCAATAATTTTCTCTTGCCACAGCCCCCAGGCCATCAGAGAAAAGCTTCTTGAGTGGGCCATCCCAGGTGTGGAGAAGGGGCATCCCAGGTCAATAGACAGTCGGCTCCACATGAGCTGACCTGACCTGTATTGCTACTGGATATTATTGTGAGAAACTCATTACTAATTTAATCTTATCTAATCATGTGTCCCTACATTTGAGCAGAGCACACCAGGCGAATTGTGAGAATGCACACACACACACACATCGTAAACATGAATCCTTTGATCCCCGGCGTGGGTACATAGTGCAGTCTTCTGAGGCTGCGGGGTGCCAAAAGAGTCGCAAGGATAAGCATACACACACACACACACATCTTAGACATGAATGTAAAGCTATTTGGTTGTATAAACTTGTGATTGAATTTAACCCTCTGGACTGTAGTGGTTCTTATTTGCCGACTTGTATGTCAAGATAATAAGTACATTATAATTAATGTCTCTGCCCGAAACGCGTACCGTAACCCGAGTATCTGTGTGCATATTATCATAATGGTGTGTAACTTCATCATGGCGTGTAATCATCATTAGAATACATATAGTTATTCTATAAATTATTCAGCGCAGTAGGTTTTCGGCGCCTCTCCACCTGTGTTTCACACAATACATCAGTATGCATTGCTATGCTATCTGTGATCAATATTCACTGCACTCGCCTTGCATTCCATCGACGGCAAATTTTCTGTGAGTCGGAATTCTCACATCCGTCATCAGTCGGAATTCTGACTTTCTGTTCATAAGACCTCTCGTCCAGCTACGTATGCTAAGTACGTATATTGACGGACAAACACAGTAGCAGCCTATCCCAACGAGGGACATGCAACATGTGCTGAATTGAAAGCGACACAATTTCGGTCTTCGTGACCGTCTACATGACCGCAAATGGCGAGTCTGGGCGAACTTGCAAAACGCATGCGCGCGCGATCCTATCAAAGAAAATATGTGACTCCACCTAATGGAGGCGTGATGTTATTAGGTGCACAGCGGTCAAGCCTGCCCCTCTACGGATCCCTATCTGCTATTATCAAGTTCACCAAGTGCTCTAGAGGGTTTATCCCCGCTACTAGCTGGCAAGTGCCATGTAATTTGCAGCCATTCCTCATAACGGGAGGCTGCAGGATGAGGGCCTGCTTCAGAGGGTCAGAGATGAACCTAGTTCAGCATACACCTAGCTGAAACCGTGGAAATCCCTGTTTGGTGGTGCACTATCAATTACATGCACCCACCTAGAAGTTCAACTAGGATGCCTATCCGAAGATACAGGCAGGTCAATGCTCGGGACTTGTGAACCACTTTGGCGAGGTGGCCTCACCAAAGTGGCTCACCAAAGTGGTTCATAAAATCTACACTGCTGTAGCCCGTTACGCGCTTGGTATTCTGAATTATTTATGGCGAATTTGCATATAATTTGAATTGGGGATTTGCCGTTTTCCCGACGCAACTGGCATGGCAAGACAATTTCAGTGCAGATGAATGTAGCAGTCCGATCGAAACACTTGCTACGGCTAAAATCGCTCGAAAATCCATGATGTGTTAAGTACGAGAGCCCGCCAAATTGAGCGTCCCTTACATATTCTCTTTGCGCGATTATTACTGGTCATACCAGCCTGAAAAATGCGCTTGTCACGCTTTTGCGTTTATACCACATTGTTGAACGGTTGAACCACTTTTTGAGAGAATCTTCGAAGGGAGACGACAGGCACATACGCGATACTCGTACAGTACAAACGCTTCCAATTTCCACACTGACGAAACAATATCCCCATTCTCGTATTACGCTGTACAGATGCGAATTATTAAATATGTAATTTCGACTTAACGCGGAACGCTCTCTCTCTCTCTCTCTCTCTCGCAGTGATGAGACCCTGTACAGCCAAGCGCAGATTTCTAAGATGACGTGTTCATACAAGTAACGTATTCCTATCTAATATTATCACTTATTTCTACTGCGTCAGTGGGTATCCACATCGTGGTGAATGATAACACCTTTCGCTACCGTTTTGGAAGTCGCGAAAATCTTGAAATACCGCTCGCTACACCCACATGAACGCGCCAGCCCTTAGCGAGATTTGTAGTTGGCTGTTCAGTATGTAATATTTAACATTGAAATATAACACATCATATAAAATAATATTTTGGCAAACGCTTCCCTCACCCGCTGCGCATGCACGCTTGCAAGCAAGCGCGCGGATGAGGTAAGAAACCCTAGCGGAAACGCGGATGCGGTTGACATTCGCGTTTGTGCTAGGGCTGACAGCGCGCTGTCAGATGCTCAAAATATGTTACATATGCATCTATGATATGCGTGGCATGTTTGTGCTATTCATGATGCCTTTATGCGGTGCGTATGTCGAGCGGCTGACTCGATGCGTACCCAATGAACCCCACCCTTGCGCGGCCTCCCAGATCCCAGATTATTCACGGATCCCCCGCGCGCAAAAATATGTTGTTTTCTAATACTCCTAATTATCAGTACGCAAAGTTTCGATGTTTGCGTACTATCCCTCATACCTCTACCACACGCCGCTGGACAGCGGCTTACGGGGCCCGTGGTGAGCGAAAACGTGTGAGCGGATTATGGTTTCTTCAACGCGAGCACGTGACGGAGGCTTGACACGTCATCATACCACGGATATGCGAATGGAAAATATATACTTAAATTTCACCAACAAATACTTTAATGAATATAAACCTCTGGTATATTCACTACATCGCGGCCAGATTATTGGCTGAAAAAAAGGATTCCCACACGACTTTTGGTTATTGGTCATAGAGACCACAGGGTAACCTGAATGACCTGGACGCTACCTCCCCAAAATCATAAAATTTTATTATATATTGAATGTTGTCTATGATACGATTTATACTCAAGGCAAATTCTACTTTCACCGCCAGATTGATAACTCTGAAATGTGAATCATACGATTCGAAACACTAAATCGGCTGTTTACCCCCTTCAGCCCTATAAGCCCTAAGGGGGGACCCTCACCAATGTGGCTTACCCATTTACGAAAGTGGCTTACGAAAGTGGTTTTGAAGGTTTTTTACCCACCAAAGTGTACTCGGCCAATCCGAGTAATATTCAAATACAGCATGCGATTCGCCTTAAGGCCTTATCGAGATCTTTCCAACCATATATCATACTCTTACTCGGGTCGACCGAGTGCACTTTGGTGAGCACCTGTACGCTTTCGTGGACTCGCCAAACCGGTTTGGTGAGTCACGAGAACGTGCTTCCAATTTGGTGAGCCACTTCGGTGAGGCCACCTCACCAAAGTGGTTCACAAGTCCCGAGTGGGCCACTGTGCAATCACAGTCTATCTCTAGTTAGGATTTTTATAGTAAATTGTAAATGATAGTTTGCCAAATCTGATTACCACTCCGTGTCACGACCAGTGCTCTCTCGAGTGCTACTTGCGCGACCCGAGTTCGACTGGGTGACGTGACAGCTTTGTGACAGAGGAGTAACAGCGGTGTTGGTTATGACGTGACCTTAGTTATTTTCAGAGGAGAACTGGCAGAGATACGGTCAGTGACGCGCAGCAGTGTGATTGGAGGAAAGAAGAGTTAACAGGAAATGAGGGGACGTTGCAAGATAAGTAACGCAGACGGCGGTAGGAGTTTTTAGAGGCTCATTATTGTTTTGCCCTTGGCAGGCCAAGAGCGTGGCTATACTACATTTGCGAAGATAGAAGTACTCTCAGTGTATTCATTATAAGGAATATATTTGTAAGCATTGAGGAACCTTGTGCTGGTATCCTTGGAGTATTGCGATGTGCGTTGCAGTGCAGTCGTGAAAGTAAAGCAACTTTCAAACTCTTTTTCAAAACAATAATGAACCTCTCTACAGCGACTTGACCAACGTCAGCAAGTAGAACTGGCGGACAAACCTACTAGGCGGTTCACTCGGGCAGTGTCACAGCTCAGCTCCGAGTCAAGTCAGAGAGACAAAGATCAGGAGCAACCTGCAACGCCAAGTTGCGCGAGTACAACATCGCGCACCGGTTCGACAACCACAAGATGGGCATCACCACCGAGGAATGGCTCAAGCTGCCGGAGGCCAAGCAGCAGCAGGTGGCAGCCAGCGCTGAGGTGAAGGAGAAGCTCGCTGCGGAGCTGTCAGCTTTGCAGGCAGCAGGACCGGTCAAGGCAAGCAAGAGCACAGAGGCACAGGCGCAGTCAGAGGCAAGTGAAGACGACGCGGAGTACCACTCCAACTTCAACGAGCGTGAGGAGTACGACGTGAACGAGCACACGTGCCCCGCCGGTGAGGGGTTGGCTGCCAGCGATCACGCTGAGCCGCGTCCTGCACCAGAGTTGCAGGCGAGGGCCGCAGTTGCCCTGGGGAACACGCAGAAGATGCAGGGCTTCCCGGTCAAAACGCCTGAGGAGTTCGACAAGAACGCCCAGGTGCCCAGAGCCCCCCCTCCAAACCTCTTGAGCAGGAGGAGCACCTGCTAGCATCTCATCTGCGCAGTTCCACGCGAACCTGCTCACAGATTGATGCTGCGATCCTGTTGGTCCAGCGCGCCATAGACCTCCCGAAGGACATCGAGAACCTTCTGGCCCTTGAGGAGATTGAGGGCAACGAGCCCACGGACACGGTCATGCAGCCCACTTAGGTCAACGAGCACCAGCTCAAGGACTCGCCCGTCACGGCCGTGCAGGAGGTGGAGAAGGAGGCAGTGGAGTGCGCAGCGCAGCCGGATGACAAGGAGTTGCTTCTGGACGAGATGCCAGATGGAGTGGTCGACAGCTCCACATCCTGGTGTGCAGCCGCTGCCTGCGTGAGCGACCTGGGGGTGGTCGACTTCAGTGTCTGAGCACGGACACGTGCGGGCGGGCACCATCAAGACCCGCGCCTATGACGCTTTGAGGAGGAAGATGAAGCAACACCTGACCGACGAGCAGACTCTGCTGATGGCACAGGTGCAGCCGATATGCAAGCTTGAGAACGCCACTCTCTGTGAAGGCTTTGCGATGGTGTCTTCTGGGGGTGAGCTGATGCTCTACCGGGCCATTCTCATGGACACCGGCGCCAATTGCAACATCATCTCCATCGCCGTCGTTAGGCGGTTGGGGCTGACGGTCTACGAGGCCAGCACTGGAGCCAAGGTCACCAGGTGTGACAACAGCCCCACCAAGTTCACTCATTATTGTCACGTGGACGTCATACTGGCAGCAGGCACGCCACACATGACGCTTCACCGACTTCATGCCTTTGTGACGTTTGAGCTGGACAACTCTTGGGACCTGCTGGTGGGCACTGGGCCGCTGAAGAACTCCCTCATGATCGACATCAAGCTTGGGAGTGGCGTGGCTGTGTCCAATGCACCCTCAGTTTTGGGCATGGACACCCAGGTGACACTTCCACTGGTAGACATGACGCCGCCCAAGCGCCCCAGCAGCGTCAGGCGAGTGGACCCTATTGTGTGCCTAACGACAGGGATCTTTGGCCCAGATCTGGTGTGCGGGTGGCCAGCGCACCATTCTTCCGTTGCAGAGGAGGAGAGGGTAGTTGCCTCCGGTGTTCGCTCTGAGCACATCGACGACATAGAAGAGGCGTCGCCCATACGGTCTCCTTCACCAGAGCCTGGCGAGCTCACAGTGGCACAAAGACTGCACTAACAAGCCCGCTTCTGGAGGTGTCCCATGGACGAGCGCCGGAGGAGTGCGTTGCCATCATTGGCGAGCAGTTGGCAGGAGGAGTCAGAGCGCATGCTCGCGAGCGTCTGTGCGGACCCGTTCCCTTGGGAGGGGTGCAGGGTGGCGCGTTGGGACAACCAGGCGGACGACGTCAGTGCCGAGTACAGGTGGAAGAACCAAAGGTTGTACCGAGACAAGAACGACACCGCGCGGCTGTGCTGCATTATCAAGCATCATGACCTGCCGGAGCCACCTTCCAACAGGCACATTCCCGTGGAGTTCGCCCGATGTGGTGAGCAGAAATGGGTGAGGGAAGACCAGCTGAAGTGGCCCAACTGGCTGAGCATCGATCAAAAGGTGTACCAGGACGAGGAGAGTGGCAAGTGGATGTTCAACGACAGTTACACCACTCACATACCGTCTAACAAGCGGGATGTCATCTACCCCCGGCGGACTGGTCCGATGCTCGACAGCAGCAGGCTGAAGATGCTGCAGGACAAGGTGAAGGAGCTGCAGAAGTATCCCAGTGGTGAGGTCACCGGCACCCTAAGCGACAGGATCTAGATTTCAAGAAACCATCAAGGGGGCAAGGCAATTCGCGAAGGCAAGCGCGCACCTCAAAAGATTGTGTCGTTGCGCTAGATTCCTCCACTCCAACGCGGTCCCAAGGGTACCTGGAACCCTCAAACCCACACACCGCCGCGCAACAAAAACGAAAGCACAGACATTCTCGATTTCGTAGTGTCGCAATTCGCTAGCTAGTCGCGCAAGGCAAGGCGGGTATGATCAGAATTCGCGCTAAAAAGACAGGGAAGCAACGTGAAAACACGAACTAATTACCATTTTGTAGGAGTCTCCACTCTTGCTTTCTCTCTTCTTTACGGTTTCGGACTTATTCTATCTACACTTATTAAACGACCGCACGAGGTATGATTACGATTGGTCAACTATCAGACTTCGGTTTCGTAAATCTTTCTAGTTATGCTTTTGCTTTCAAGTGCATGCTTTCAATACACAATATACAGCAGTTACGGCTCTTTACTTTTTATGTTACAATTCCCAGTTCAGTTCTCATCCTCGAAACTGGTTACACTTAGAGTTCTTATACATTCAGGAACTCTTTCCATAACTCAACTGTACTGAGTACTCCGTACAACAGGCTAGGCACCTCACATCAACATCATTCTGATCGGTCCTACTGTACTCCGTACTGAGTACTCTTGCGTTTTGTACTTAGCCGTTTTTCTTGCTCTTATGCTTGCCTCCTAGCACACATTTTGAACATTCAAAATTAAGTTTTTCTATATACAAACATCTCAGTTTGGGACAGATTGTATATCGGCACACATCGGCATATTGTGTCGCAATTACCGAAGATATCGTAAAGGAACAATCGGAGATTGTTCCCGATGCTGCGATATGTCGCAGATCTGAATATGAAAGAAATCATAAAAGATAAACAATAGTGTTGCCATTGTTTCCGATGTGGTATCCTAAATATTAATATACCGTGTGTCAATATGTCGCAAGTGTCCCAAAGTGAAATAAGAAAAATATATTATTCTATATATAAAGATCTGAGAATGGGACAACATAATTCACACATATTGATCTGAGGCCGACATCAGATGCCTTGCGTATGACTCGAGTATGACTTGAGTATGCCTTGCGTATGATTTGCGTATGACTTGCGTATGACTTGAGTATGACTAGAGTATGACTTATCGTGTCCCAAACTGAAATATATGAAAATATATTTTCTATATATGAAGGTCTCAGAATGGGACAGCTAATATATTGAGTGATCGACTGAGGTGATGTTGCCGTATAGATGACCGCTGGCTTCACTACATAAGAGGCGTTCCGAAATACTGGGAAATCCTGGCAAATACATAAGATACTTAAGGAATACAAATGTATTTAATAAGGGTATGCCCCCACTACACGCCTCTTATGTAGTGACGCAGACAGACATACTCAACGCGGTGCAAACGTATCCGTCATTTGGCAGTGATTTGGCGATGCTTGGGCCGTGTTTCCGTGCCCATTGTTGCCATTTGGGCAATGCTAGAAACGTTGAGCTGGCATCTGAGTCAGTGCCCTTTTGGGACTTGGTGGTGGCGCTGTGTTGCTTCTTGCTGGAGCACTCTTCAGACGTGGTGGTCAGTTGCTCGAAGTTATGCTAAGAACATGTTGGATATATACGTGCGAGTGTTGAGGTCGCTCAGGATTAGCAGCATTTGTCCCATCATGTGCACGCGTTTGCGACAGCTGTAACAAACGCCGGCTTCCCATGGTACCGGAGCCGGGTTTGTCCAGCTAGTGACGGGCGTGACAGATATGACGAGTATGACAGACCTCGCGTGGGATGACTGCTCGAGAGAAACAGACTTGGTAAAGAAGACATGGTCACTGCCAGGTGACCACGAAGTGATAAGAAGATATGACTGTTACAATGTCGCCACTGACGTGTCGGTCAGAAGACGGTGAACGGTCACATTATTAAAGCTGGCATAGAATAGCGACTTTCTATTGGCAGATGAAGATTTCAGGGCGGAAGCCTGTTACAGTTTTTGCAGATGTGACAATGACTTGAGATATAAGTAAGCTCTGACCGCAGGTCAGGACTAGTGGACTCATTATTGTTTTGCCTTCGCAAGTGCTAGGTGGCTGTTCGCGTGCCAGTGCTAGACCGCTAAGACAGTTCTGCTCACAGTTTTGTACAATAATTCGTACTTTTGGTTATTTTGTTGATCTTTTGATGAATATGTTATACTGTTGTTTTTATCTTTTTACATGTTAGGAATTTGGGCTTGTGTATAAGAGCTCGGCACGTGCTTTCAGAATATCAGAATTTCGAAAATTTTGTAGCTCTACGATCGTGTGCTATGTTGGAGTATGCCTGAATTATTACAGACTCATGAGTATGCTAAGAACATGTTGGATATATACGTGCGAGTGTTGAGGTCGCCCAGGATTAGCAGCATTTGTCCCATCATGTGCACGCGTTTGCGACAACTCGATAAATGAAATGTCGGATAATAAGCCTTCACCTCGTCATACCACGTGCTGTATGGTAGCATACTGCAATATCGTCCCACAACGAAGTTGACATAATATTGGCAATGTTAACAGAACGCCACACACAACGTGACGCAGTTGTCCGCGATCGTTGCCAACATCTGATACCAAATTGTCCCGGGGTTACATTATATGTGTGGGTACGTATTAATCGGAAGTTGTATTCAGTTACGAGACGAACGGATCGGTGAAGTCGAGATAACTATGTCCACAGAATAGATCGAGTGATACATGCAAGCAGGCATTATCACACACAGTAAGATAAGAAGATAAGTAGATAAGTATAAGGTATACAATTGTAACGGTAAGATAGATTGTGCTACCAACTTCGGGCATGCACTGTGCTACCAACTTCGGGCTTGCACGAGGATTCGGAGATATTAACTCAAGTGTACTGGAAACGGAAACTGCGCCGCCAACTCTGATCGGCGCTTATATACTGATCTACCTACTCAAGTCTTCTGATCTCGTCTCATTTGACACTGTCTGATGATCTGTCACTCTGATCTCAGTCTACTGCTAATTTCCCGCCTAATTACAGTATTCGATCAGATGACGCATGACAGGCATGTAATTCAAACACCTCCTGGCACAAACTCAGGGTTTTGGCTCAAAAAGTCAAGATTAAGCACATATTTTCAAGAAAAAGGCTGTTAGTGACCAGACTGAGCGCTGATACCAGTTGGAAAGGTTGTGAATGTCCCATAAAAATTGCGCAAAGTTTGGTATAAGCCATGCTCTCTCCCCCCCAATATGTGTTGTAGAGCCAGAAACGTAATGTAACGTAAAAAACGAGCGAAACCGGTACAACTAACGACCAAAACAGTCCCGCCTCAAGGACGCTAACCCGTCAAGTCGCCAGAACAACCGAAACGCACGAGAAAAACATATTCACATAGAACGCCGCAACGAAAGCCGAAAGCAGTTTGCCACAGGTCCAAAGTGCGCATGTAAGCACGCAAAGCGAGCGAGAGCGAGCTAAAAAGACGCTCACACGCCCAAGATACCAAATTGTCCCAGGGGAATTCCCAGGAGTAAACTATTATCCTCTATTATCTTGAGGAATCATATAATATATTCAGATATACTATTTAACATAAACCCAGACAGCAAGAATTATTATTTTCTGCTGTCCAAGTCTGAGAGACCAACTCAGTGATCTCTCTTTATTCACCACCCTGAGCTCACAGATTATTTCCCCTAACTGTTCGCTCAGATGAATGTCACATTCCCTTACTATTTCTCCCAATAGTCCCCTGATATCAATTTCAGGCATTCAGACACCCCTTATCGTGAGGGGGTCTCAGCTACGTCGTGCCCCCTGGCACGAATTTCGCTCATCTACGATTCGCTTTCTTCGCTCATCTACGATTCGCCTTCTTCGCTCATCTACGATTCGCCTTCTTCGCTCATCTACGATTCGCCTTCTTCGCTCATCTACGATTCGCCTTCTTCGCTCATCTACGATTCGCCTTCTTCGCTCATCTACGATTCGCCTTCTTCGCTCATCTACGATTCGCCTTCTTCGCTCATCTACGATTCGCCTTCTTCGCTCATCTACGATTCGCCTTCTTCGCTCATCTACGATTCGCCTTCTTCGCTCATCTACGATTCGCCTTCTTCGCTCATCTACGATTCGCCTTCTTCGCTCATCTACGATTCGCCTTCTTCGCTCATCTACGATTCGCCTTCTTCGCTCATCTACGATTCGCCTTCTTCGCTCATCTACGATTCGCCTTCTTCGCTCATCTACGATTCGCCTTCTTCGCTCGTCCGAGTGACAGACAAATGACACGGCATCTCTTGACGTACACGTCACGTGCATACATGCACAAATCACAACGGGGTTTGATTGATGATCGACTAAGTAAGTAAGTTATCTGCCCAGGTCTGTCATGTAATGTTATCACACTACTTACAAGTGACACTATCAAATCATAATAAACCTTGAAATAAACTCTGGGATTTGCCAGGTATCAAGTCATCGATGCTTCCCACAAGAACCATCCAAACATATCTTTACTCTGATGAGCATCTTAAGGGTAACTCGTGTTTTAAAAATTGGCCCCCGAGAGCAAGCGCTAAGAGATCCGTCTCCTCAACAAACCATACCTGCAATGCCACAAAGCATAAAGCAAGATACGATTCACGAGCTTATATTACCAGAGCCTTTGTTTCCAGAAAAGCCCCAATGACTTCTTGGAAGCTCTTCTACACGTGCGGAAGTCGATGACAAATTGGGAATTTCATGAATCATACGCAGCAGTTGACCCAGAGGCACAAATTCACTCACAACTTTTCTCCACAACGCAACCGGTTTTAGCCGTGTGCTCACAATTGTTCTCAACGTCATTGACACGACTGGAAGCAGTAATGTGAAGGTTCTGGAAAACATGAAAAGAAGGGAAGTACCATTGGCAAAGTTGCCTCGATGCCGCATAGTTGTTCTGAAAGAGTTCGCGCCACATTCAGCAACTCTCTCTTGGCTCTGTCACCATCCATATCAGGGCCAAGTCGTAACACGCGCGCAACTGTTGTATGTAAAATCACCTGCGCCACCCATCTTACTCTTGTTGTCACTGGCTCGAAAAATGCAACCGTCAGTGATAGGTTCATGACCCTAAATCTGGTGGATATTGGTGGATATTGGTGGATATTGGTAAATAGTGACTCACAGCAGGTTGAAGAGAGGAGAGGAGTGTTGGAAGAGAGAGAGAGGGAAAGAGAGCAACATTTCACAACTCAACACAGTTCCTCACCATTCGAGACAATCTATGTAATGCCCAATGCTTCGTCTTTCTTCCTTTTCTTTATGCAGCTCTCTGAAAACTGGTAGACACTGAAGGAGGTTCTTGGATGGGAAGTTGCCAGATGTTGCTGGGAAGACTTACATACACTTTCTCGGAGTGGGCACACTGACCTTATCGGCCACAATTTGCTTGCTTGGTGACCGGGGAAGTGTCTCACGTAACACCCGGCGTAAGTCTGCAGGCTCTGCGCCTGCTCCAACCTGCGGGACCTCCAACCGATTCTTCACTTGATATTGATTGATATTTGAATCGCAGTAGGTTAATGACTACGGAATCCCGCCTGCTTTTAAGAAACCTCCCATGTCAATTCCAGGAAACTTTGAAGCACATATGCCTCAACAGTCAGGCATATCGGTCAGCTTCCTGAAGTTGGAATGCAACTGCGGCAACACAAGTGAAGTTGACAGCTGTCGTTCTCGTATTTGATTTCTGAAACGCGTGCCTTAGCGGATGTCTATGTGTAGAAACTGGGGTTTGCATTGTGGCAAGACTTCGGCATGTCTATTTGACGCCCTGAATGGGTCAGCAAGCGGCACGTCTGCAAGGGGAGTTGCGCAGGTATACAACTAGTCCACTTTTGTGTGTGGAGCTTCACAACGCCCATGGCGTGTTGCGGAATGGACACCTGCGTACAGTACTGAAAACTTTCCACAAACGATGAATTTGGCGGAGTGCCATCGCATACAATATCTGCCAAGTCTGTGTAGAGATTCTATGAAAGAATATTCGTACATGCGGCGCAGGCTCAACAATCAAAGTGCAGGCACGCTGACGAGTTTACACTGCGTCTCCCCGGCAAGTGGTATGCGCCATCCTTGACTCGTCAGGATGCACTTTCCACGTTGTGCGCAGTTCCCAAAATTCACTGGATAAACGGCGGTCAAGTGTCCTCCTCCCGAGACAGTACAGCAGCAAAATTGAGTGGGAAAAGCGAGAGCAGAGAAGCGGTTTTAGAGTGGGAGTGGGGCACACTTGCCACAGCGCCATCAACACCCCTCCGGGTGTCACCACTACCCGCTCCAGCGAGACCTGCATGACGAGCAAGCAATACCGACCAAGGTCGTGTCACCAACTTTCAGCCTTGATTTCAAGAGATGCCTTAACCTGAACTCGGATGCCGCACCTGGATAGGACACATCGGGTTCACGACCGCGCTTGCTTGCTCCAGCTCCTTGAGAACTTCCTGAAAATACCCGTTTCGTTTCCTCGCGGCAAATTTCACGAAGGATATCGGTTTGTGCAGATTCTAAAACACTGCATCTACTGCAGCCAACATAGCACAGAGGAGAACGTTCGTACGTTGGCTCCAACTGCTTGCAAGATTCCCCCATGACTTCTGCCATAAATGTAAGGGTTTGCCAACGCAAACGAACAACGCTATGTTACTATCCTCGTGATCCAAAACTCCTCCCGAGAGCACTCACACATAACAAAATCATAGCGGAGCACCTCTTGTTCGGCTGGCTGAGGATCGAGATGGTGTGAGGCATGATGCAAAGAGGCATGATAGATGTTGGGATCCTGGAGATATCCGTGTTGATAAACCCCCACCCAACCGTCGGCGCTCCCCGCAAACATATGGTAAATAACGACATACTATTGAATAACGGGTTAGAAAACATGTGCCAAGTTCCGTAGCAGTTCGTAAATACAGTTGCCTCCAACACCTAAGCATGCCCAGAAAGTTATTTTGCGAAGTCAGGAGTGCAAGTAGTATTTAGAGATGCACATACCTGATACCAGACTGCATGTGGGCCCAAGAGGCTTTCAAGGAGCGCAGCCGCATGGTCATGCACCTGCTGAGCAACTTTCCCTATTCGCCAGCAAACCCCGACCTCTCTCCGCACCTAATCCCTCCAGCTTGCAAGTCGGTCACGCCAGTGATCAGAGGTGTTCGGCTGGCCTTCAGCTCGAAATGCACGTGCACTGCATGGAAGGACACATGGACAGTCCAACGGTTACAGGGGTGACAGGGGTATCGCGGCTCGAGAAGCTGTCTCGCCATGCGCCAGATTCAGAGGTGGGCCAGTTCGTTGTGAGGAAATATTATGATGGATCTGAGAACCTGTATGGAAAATGGTAACTGTGCAAGTGATAAGAGGATCTCACAAGGGAGAGGTAGTTGGGGGAAGGGGCGCGGACCGGGATAAGGGATAACAAAGGCCCGCACAGGAACTTCAAGTCTTTTCCTGCAGTGCAGTTCATGAAGATAACCCCAGATCCGCTCGCTGCACATTCATAGATTCCACTGCTGGAAGATATGGTGACACAGCAAGGTGCGAGGACCGACGTGTTCAGCAATAAACAAACTTCAAAGGGGGTATCGTAAAGGCAAGAGCGCACAAAACTGGGTACACCTGCTCGCCCTCGAATCGAAACATCTCCTGTCAAGCAGAGGGCCCCAATAATGCTCTTACCACAGTGACTTCCTTGAATCAGGTCAAGTAGAATTTAAGAACACAAACTTTCGTGCTTGACGTGGCGTGGGCATCAAAAAGACCAAGGAAGGCCAAGCAGCCCGGCCCAGTTACAACAACGAATTGCCTTGTATGACCAGAGGCACCAGGAATTCAACGCGAATGCTTTGCGCCATACACATGGATGGTATGTGGATGCGGTCAGCATACTGGGGAAACGGTTGAGAACGCACATCCAGGTGGAGTCCTTGAGATGACGACTTTCCGCTCAGAGCTGGAACGCCCTTGGTGTAAACCCCTTCCTGCAAGTTATCTTTACATACCACTCAGATTTTGGAATGAGAGGAAAGTCAGCCCTACACGTTATCCTGACGAGCAGCGCCTTTTCCAGATACCGATGAACCTTGGCATTGGAATTGAGAATGCGTTTTTTTCCTTTCAAAGTGATTGATAAATGCCATGCAGCCAGCTGCAATGGAAACTTGGATATTTAGAACGTGCTGGCCGGCATGCTAAAGCGACTCGCTTGATATGCTAAATATAGTTACTTAAACAAACAGACTAGTAACCGACGAAGAAGCGGATACACAACGGCCGAGAGTGAGAAAGGGCTTAGTGTTCACCCCCAGTTTGTCATACAACTGTACTCTCGCCTGTTCCATAAAGCGAACCAACACAATACAATCAAATCGTAAAGAAAGTCGGTCAATGGTGACTGTTTTGGTGGTAGATACCGGAAAAGTTTGCAGACAGTACAAACGAAATGAGATTCAGGAGAGCTACCTTGCCAAATTCCGTTGCTGAACCAGGAAGCAGTGAGGAGCAAGCTTTCGTGGGTTTTGGACCACGTTGTACGGCGGTCGGTCGGTATACCGAATAGCGTAGAAACATGTATACTACTGAAAGCGAAGTCCGAGCACCCAAGACTTGTAAGTGATGCCCCCACAGAGTACTGATCTGAATAGCTATGAGAGAACTTTGTTATTACGGAATGGACGATCCGTAGATGAAGGTGGACTTGGGGAGAACGGTCTCTACTTGCCAGCGGCAAAGAGAACAGTATTCTTTAGAGAAACGGAAAAAACCTAAGAAGGACACTGTTGAGCATCGCATAGGAAACCAGCACAAGATCATGTTACCCTGGGTCCACTACACTGACAGCGAAAGGAATATTTCGTTTATGCGCACAGTAGACGTCCATCGATGCGCCGCGAAAATTATAGATGAGCAGGATGGGCAGGTAAATGTGCGAAAGCTCATAGATTCTGAACATGTGAGTCTTTGTGCACCATGATGAGGAAGAGAAGGACTACAGCCACTTCGATACACCTTAACCGCACGCATATGCGCAAGAGCGCACCGTAAATAATAGCTGCGACCGTGACCAAACGTGATACACGCGAAGGTGTCGGGCGCTTAGGACTTAAAGTGCTTTTCGATATCGAAAACATCATGCAAAGGACAATCTGTGACTTAGAGAATTCGCATCTGATCAGCAGCCTCTGAAAGGACACATTATGTGTCTGGTGGGTTTGATCTTTAGGCTACAAATATCACTTAGTAGAAATTCTATTACTCGCCTCTACCCCCGCTCTTTCTCACTTTCTAGATGCATACATCATGTACACAAATCATGCTATCAGTCATGTGATATTTCTGAACTTTTTAAAACACGTCCCATTGTTGATTGTAACAGACCCACCCGACCGGTTGGGTGAGGTAGAGCCGATCTATGACTATCGTGATAATGAGTTGCAAGCCTAAACCCCAATACCCGATCGTTGTGACGCGACGCAACGCGACGCGACGCGACGCGAGCGCGAGCGCGACGCGACACGCGAGGGAGAGCGCTCGTCACAAAAGGTGGAGCCTACTCTCACAAGTCAGAGCCTACGGACGCGGCGATTTTCTCCCGGTTTATCGATTTTTTTATTTCCTGTGGTAGTCCGGAGGCTCTGATTCTATTCGCAAGAGGCCAAAATGAAGGTGTTCCAAAGGCCTTGAAAATTTCAGCGTTCTGAGAATGGGTTATTCGAAGCAAAAGTTCTGCTTGGAACGAGGCCAAAAAGTGAACAAGCTCGCTAGGAACGCAGACCAAAGAGTTTCCATACCAGACTTCTGCACTCTGCAGATTGACGAATATCAAAAGTGGCATAACTTTTGAACGCATTTGCCATTTTGCTTGATCCAAAGATCGGTCTTGATTAGATTACCACCCTCGTTTCGAATATGCACATGAAAATGTGGTGTGTGGTACTCATTGTCTAAGTGTACCGTATCTCACACGAACGCGCCTTCTGCATTTTAAGCTAAAATACTATTTTGCACGATTCACTTCGCAAACCTGCCATGTTTCTACTATCGAACATGTCGTTACAAACCACTTGGCGCTCCCACCTTCAATAATATGCCAACCTCGTGAATGCGTTTGCTTAGCATCCTTCATCAAATCAGATTATAAATCAAATACTTTTTCTAGATGAACGTTGATTGTTCATGTTGCCTTGCATGCCTCTCTTGCTCGAAGTGCTAACGGGCTCTGTCCTCCTCCTTCGTTTCTTTGACATAATCATTCGAGATTTCGCTTGACATACATCACATTTACCGTTGCAGTGACTTTTTCTATCGCCCTTCTCACCGAAATACGATCTATTTGCTTATGTCGGCACACGTGGGAGTTGTCACAAAATTCTATCATCCTTTGTAGTTGGTCACTTGCAATATCCGCCGTTGAACCATTTGTGAGAAACGTTCTCAAGTTGTTACAATCTATCGCAAAGTATAACAATAAGCACTCGCTGTCATTACCATCCCGCCCGGCTCTACCTATCTCTTGAACATAACCATCAAGTGATTGTGCCATGGAATGATGCACTATCCATCGAACATCCGCCTTATCTATCCCCATTCCAAATGCTGTCGTTGCGACCACTACTTTGTACGTGCCTTCCATCCAGCCGACGTACACTTGCGACCTTTCAAACTCATCGAGATCCCCGTGATAAAAATTTGCAGGTATGCCTCGAAAGATCAACCAAGCCGATAATCGGACACATTGATCTTTTGTGGAGCAATACACAACGCTCTGTCGTTAGAGAACCATCCTTAGATTGAGCCAATGTGAATCTTTCCACCTGTGTCCATGAGAGTGGCACCTTATCCGCATCCTCTACAACTACCGTAGTGCCTTGTAACTTCTCGATAACCGAGATATTCAAATTTGTCCTTTTACTCGATCCGATAAACACTTTTGCTGCTTTCATTCTAAAGGTATCTTTTATGTCTGCTATCGTTTTGCGCATGCAAGCTGGCTTTCTTCTCGTTACACAAATTGCCGGGATACATATCCGCGGGGACTTTCCGACTTTTCAAGGTGCACACTTGATCCGCCATTAAAGCTAGTAGGGGTTGTACTACTATCGAATCTCCGTCTACTGTGGCACGGTGTGCCACAAAGACAGTAATGGAACCTGGTAGTTCGTCGTGTATATCGCGAGGCAGAGGAAGCGACTTCCAACTCCTATGTTACTTTTACGAATGCGGACGAATTCCAGCTCGACGTGCTGTTTGGCAATGATTAATTTTCGACTTAGCGAACGCCAGTGAGGCAAGGCCCTGCCTGCTTTGAAACTTTGATGTCGTTGCGTTGGCAATTCTACGTGCGTTCTGCGCCTGCGACTCGTGAATTAGCCGTACAGATTGTGTCAAGAATTCTTATTTTTACTTGGATCATGGTTTGAGATTATTTGGGATTCTACCTCTTGGCGCTGGCTTCATATTTGCGTCGGACGACTGGACGACTTCGAGTCTGTCTTACTGGCTAGCAGCTTTGCACCGCTGATTCTTTTTGGAATCTGTGCCGGTTTTTGAAGTTTCCGATGAAGTCTTCGTCTCTGTAAGCTTGGCGATTGTGTGAGTTCGCGACGTTCTTCTTTCGTGCTTCTAGTTGTCTTGCATAATGCAGCTTTGAGATGGCAGTTTCGTGGCTGCGAGCGTGTGCGACCTCCATTGTCCTTGCGACTATGCGGGATGAGGCAAGTTTATGGCGGGGAATCTGAAAATTTGCTCCGACTTTGCGAAGGATTCCTGATTTTGTTGCAATTCAGCACTCCAGCGTTCTTGACAGTGGCTAACCCTAGGTGGTATCGCGTTGTGGCGTTGCTTTGCCTTCTGTGAGCCGGCCGTTGACCAATTTTGCTCAATTTGTTTTCGTCTTGAGTCTTCAAGTTCGCTGGAAGGCTTTTGCTGGAATTTGGTGGCGGCAGTTGGTTATCTGCTGTTGGACCTGGCTTCTGCGTCTTCTCTCTCATACTTTTATCACTTGCGGCGGAAGCTAGCGAATCTTCCTCGGTTGATTTGTGTGTTTCTCCACCTACGTTTGGCGCTCCTGGGTTGGCGGGATTGCACTTGCGGCTTGAGCTTGAGGCTCTTCGCTTGTGCTCGCTTGGCAGCTCCGACGGCATGGCGCTTCCAGATCCTGGCATGACAGCGGGGGGGAGGAGCTGCGAGATACAGTGCTGGATGCCAGGAATAGGTCTTTTGTGTTCGCGCGAGACGTCCACGAGGCGCAGCACAGTGCACCACAGGCGGCGGTGCGGCTCGGTGCGTCCGCGGCGGCGCTGCATAGTGCGCCACCAGCAGCGGCGCGGCACTTGGCGCTTCCAGCGGCGGCGCGTCACAGTGCGCCACCAGCGGCGGCGCGGCACTACTATGGCCAAGGCCAAGCACTGGGAGTCAGTTCGCGATCTCCGACAACACAGTGGGAAGCAGAGCCGGAGGTGGCACGCGGCTTGCGGCATCCCACGCATGGCTCACGACAGCGGGTATGGCTAGCGCGCGGTGCAGAGCTTGCGACGAGTGGGTCGCTAAGGCAAGCCCCGCCAGCTACTGCCGCAGGGCCGGCAGCAGATAGCTCGCGACACCGACAACGAGAGCACTTATCGCATAACGCACAATTAGCAGCACGCATCCCACGCGTGGCCATGCCCCTCACGCTCAGCACGCGGTGCCCGGCGCTCCGCGTGGATTTGCAAGCCTCGACGCTCTGCAAAGACGCGCCGGCACCCAAGGCCGACCACGACATAGCATGGACGTATCAGGACCTCCTGTATGCAGACGGTAGATGGTGCCCCCCAGAGCCGCAGAAGCACGATGCCCAGCGACCGGCGCATGACGCACTGCTGCTTGCCCCACCAATGCATGGTGTGGAGCGGGCAGCGTGGGGCATGACTTGGACTTACGAGGACCTCCTCTATGCGGGCGGTAGTTGGTGCCCCCCGGAGCCACCAAAGCGCGATGGGCAGCGACTGGTGCGTAGGGCGTCGCTGCCAGTCCCACCAGCGCAGGGTTCGGAACAGGCGGCACTCGACGAGCCGCAACTGGCGTGTAGCGTACAGCTTCCAGCGTCATCAAGTGCAGAGCGGAGCATGACTAAGACGCCGTCCAGAGAATGTGCGCGGCTGCCACCCACCAGAGAGCACGCGCGAATGCCACACACCGGCACAGCGAAGGCGCCGCCCACAGAGTGCGCGCGGCTGCCACACAGTGGTACCACCGACGTAAAGCTTGGGCAGCGCGCGCGACAGACACCCGAGACTCAGCCACTGGAGCGCATACGGCCACCTAGTGGCGTCGCTGGGGAGCGGGAAGCGCACCCTTCTCGGCGGCGCGCCAAGAAGCGGAGGCATATGCAGCGATCGCGGGAGGCGAGTAGGAAGCGTGGTGCCCGGGGCATGCGAGGCTCAGCACCTACGAGGCGAGGTAATCGTGGGGGTTCACGTAGCATCCGAGGCGGGAGATCAGGAGGTCGCATCGTGGTGTTCAAGCCCTACGAGGGGGCATGCGAGGCATATCGAGTGGGCATCACGAGTGCCCACGCCCTTCCCTTGGATCCGAAAGAAAGCGTCCAGGCGTGGACCGCTTTTCTTTGGGGGGGGAAGAGGGCGCGCCGCGGGTGGCACACGATGACCACCGCGAGCGCGCCGAGCGTACCGCCACGAGGCAGCCGGATAGATGGCCGCTGTCTCGGGCCGCGTGACGCGCAGCTGCCCCACCAGGCACGCCATACCCATGGTGCCTAGGGGTGGCGCGCAGCGTGTGCACGGCGACCGGGCGCCATCGAGGCTCTTCGGAGAGGAGATGAGCGGGCCTGGGAGCGTCACACCGCACACGCGTGCCCCGGCGACGGGCGCGGAGCGCAGCACCCACGCGAGGGTCGCTGCTGAGGCCTGTGTGGCCGACGCTCCGGGCGAGATGGCGCCCAGCGATGGGTACTTGCAAAGATTTTTGTTCCGTATTATCGACAGCCTTGGTAGCCGATGCGAGTGTTATGACCATCATGATGGCGGGAAATTGAAGACCGAAAGCTGCCTTGATATGAGTAGTGTGCCGCTGTGAGGAGCGCTAGCGATGTGACCTTAGTGGAGCCCTCAAGCTAATCAGATGAGCAAACGCGATGAGCAAAGTAGTAACGTATATGTTCGCGAGGACGCTTCCCACGTGAAGGGGGGGGGAGTTGTGCTAGGACAACATACTGTGTCATGCGCGGATGACTCAGCGGTGTCATACATCAAGGTAAGGTTTGCGCGGAGTCCAAAAATGCAAAAACTTTTCAAAAATCTTTTATTTGATAAATAGGTTGCCCAGAGCACCCTGTACATATTGCGCACTTCAGGTATCAAATTGACCTCGTTAATGAAAAGTTATGGTCGATACCGCTCGGTCATCCCCCATACTTAACCATACTTAAGCGCAAACTTAAATCGCTCGTATCTCAAAATCTAGATTTTGAAAAGTTTTTGCATTTTTGGACTCCGCGCAAACCTTACCTTGACATGCTAGCAGTGCCATACGCGCCTTACGATATTAGCGCCCGAGACCCCTGTTGAGGAAGAGACCCCCCCTTAGTGGGAGTACACAGTACTAGTGTACGGTGTAATAAGGTGTCATAGTGAAGCACTGACACCTCATACTGCATGATACTGTAGTAGAAGCATCTGATAGGTTAATGAGACTTGGCCATGCTGACTAGGATTAACTCAGGGAGTTGAGTGAATAAGTAATGGCCAAGGCCAAAGAAACAGTTGAGTTCCCAAGAGTAAAGACAAGCCAATATGGCAAAAGATATAACCTAATTCTTATATGCAAGTATATGCATTAAGTCTGGACATAGATCCTAAGAACCAGCATAGTTTGGTTAGCATCAAATGAGATATAGAGCATAATATAGAACCTTGCACTATATCTTATCCACAAGTAGTTTCACAGTGACTGTTAAGTAGAGGGTTTGGTACTGCCTCCTACATGATGAGGCGCGGTTTATATCTGAAGGGTGACTGGCTGACGGGGACGTATTGCGGTGGGCTGACTTATGGGAGCTGGTGGTGCCTGAGTACGAAAGCGGGGTAGTGGGTGTAACAGAGTGGGGAAATAATGGTATAACTGGGTGGGCGAGAATGGGGGTAGCCGAATGGGGGGAAATGGTGTAGCCGAGTGGGGGAAAATGGTAATAACTGAGTGGGAAAATGGGTATAATTGCATGGGGGGTTGGGACGTGACCGAGTGGGGAAATAATGGTATAACTGGGTGGGCGAGAATGGGGGTAGCCGAATGGGGGGAAAATGGTGTAGCCGAGTGGGGGAAAATGGTAATAACTGAGTGGGAAAGTGGGTGTAATCGCATGGGGGGTAGGGACGTGACAGAGTGGGGACAGCGGGGGGGGGACCCCGTTGTGGGCTGCAGGGGCGCCACCCCCCAACCCCCCGTGTCTGGAGTGTTCGTAGTTGTGACAGCTGTCGCGATTATGCACCGCGCGCTGTGTCGTGGCGGGTGGCGTGCAGCGGGTGTGCGGGTGCGCAGGAAGGTGAATGGGCTGTTAGGATCTCGGGTGTGCGGGGCAGCGGTGCCGGGTTGCGCGGGTTGTTGACGGGGGAATTCTTTTAGTTATATCCCCCCCCAGCTGAGGGCGTACTGCTGGGCGGGGAGCTTTCAGCTGGTTAAGACAGGGAGGGTGGGGTGTGTGTGTTGTGGTGTATTATGTACACTGTGATCATAGCAGAATTAATTGTTTTTTAAGCTATTTACTATTATTATTGCATACGAATTCTTTGGCGGAATCGTTGATTACCGCGCTGCATATTTTACTGCAAATGTATTCTTCTACGGAATATTACGCCTATGCTTACAAACGATATATCAATAATATTCAATTATTCATTAACATTCAAAGCCTCAACAATAGCAAGGTTGCGGAGGAAGCGGATGAGGAGGATATGCGGCTTCCCCACGATCTCCCCATGTGTATCGGCGCGCGTATGATGATCACCTGGAACCTTTGCATCGCTCATAATTTGGTCAATGGCACTGTGGGATTGGTTCATGATATCATCTGCAACGCTCAAGGGCTTGCGGTGGCGGTGCTTTTATTGGTGAAGAAACGGACTTTGTCTCAAGATGGGTACTCGGGGCCTTCTTTCTTGGAGCGTGTAGAAGGTGTCGACATGGATAAGTATGCCGTCGTCGCCATCGGCTGGAAGGTTTCTCAGATTTATGATGGCGGTGCCATGCATGAGCGACAACAATTCCCATTAATGTTGGCTTGGGCTGTGACCATTCACAAAGCACAAGGGTTGACGCTCAATCGTGTAGTGATCGATGCTGGTGAATAATTCTAGAATATTCTTGGTTGTAACACCTTGTAATAGAACATTTCTACTTGTAAATCTGAGCATTACGTATTGTGGGGTATTCAACTTCATCTGTGCGCATTTCAATAAGTAAACCCACCATTCCATGCGTGGGCCCTCGCGAGGGGGGCTCCAACCTCCGGTCTGGATATATCATAACAATAATATGAATATATCCTGGAAGTTTCAGGGCCTACCGTCAAGCATACTTCAAACAGTCGCATCTTGACAAGAGGCGTTATGGGTTTGGATTCTCTTGTCAAGATGCGACCGTTTCGAGCATACTCGAAGGCATGCTCTGAAACTTACGGGATACATTCGTATTATTGATACGAATATATCTGACAAGTTTCTTGCGCTAGAACGCAAGAACACCCCTCGGCTGTTGTGAATTGGTCGACCCTATCTTGAACCCCATCGACTTAGCTTGCAGTCGCGACTGCAAACGAAGCTGATGCGGTTGCAGATGGGGTCGATCAAGAGCTCAAAAAAAGGTATTCGCCTTGTGAATACATATATCTTAGTTACGAACGTTGAAAAAAAATGTACTTCATGTAATGTGATGAAAATCACAAGGGGCTGTGCCTGCAGTAGCGCAACAAAGTTGGGGCGGGCAAGCGATAACTCGCATTTCCATAGTTAATAACTCACAAACGGCGTTGTTGTCACTGTTAAGAACTGCAAAAAGCGACAGGAATTGCAAAAACGGACACGATTCTGTACAAGACGACACAGTCATGCGATGCTCGTTGTCATCGCGACAGCGACACCCCCCCCCACTTCGTATGTTTTAAAGTTATAATCACGATCTCCGAATTCGCCTGCCAGGTCAAAGCCATCGCAGCACGAACATTGGTGCACATTTTCGCATTTTCGCATTTTAGTGAATGTAACCCTTTTGGATATTCGCTACATCGCGGCCAGATTATTGGCTGAAAAAAAAGGATTCCCACAGGGCATTTGGTTATTGGTCATAATGTCCAGGTGCTATAATGACCTGGAAGCTATCTTCCCAGAGATCTTCAAAATCGTAACGTTGAATTATAAGATTTATACCCCAGGCAAAATTCTGCTTTCACCGCCAGATTGAAAACTCTCAACTGTGAATCTTGCGGTTCGAAGCACTCTTGAGAGTGAAAATCGGTTCTCTACCCCCTTCGACCCTAGAAGCCCTAAGGGATACCCCCCCTACGAAAGGTACTCGCGAAAGTGGAATTAAGGGTTTTTGGCTCACCAAAGTGTACTCGGTCGATGCGAATACTCGATTTCTGGACAAAAAGATGCGCCTCGTCGAGATCTTTCCATCGATCCGCGACTTTAGTATTCGCATCGACCGAGATCACTTTGGTGAAGATCCGCACCCTTTGGTGAATCACGAAACCTGGTTTGGTGATTCACAGAAGTGGTTTTCCACTTTCGTGCACCACTTTCGTGAGGTGGCCTCACCAAAGTGGTTCACAGGTCCCGAGTATTCAAAACATGAGTTTGAGGGTTGCCGTACTACTCAAGTCATGACTTGGGTGGTCACTGTACTACTCAAATCATGACTTCGATGACCCGTGTACTAATCACAAAATGACGACTATCATGACTACTACGGATAATTTTTACGTACTGCCAGCAGTCGAGTATTACTCCAGCTTGCTGTTCACGTTCGCTCTTCACTTTCACTCCGCAGCCGCTCGCTATGCCACGAAAACGTAAGGCCTCCAGCATTCAGCAGACTCTCGACATAACGAAATATCCTTTGCTAAAAAAACCGCTCGAGCATGTAGTAGGAAAGCAGATACAGCTCTCAGGGTCCTTTTGGACTTTAGCTTCAGGTCGCATGAGCGAGGAGGAGAGAAACAACACTTTCTTGTGCACGATCAGGGAATACTCAGCCGCGCATGCAATAGCTGGAAAAGTCGCGCCTTCGCAGGCGTTTCAAGTGCAAGAAATGGGACCAAGTGGTACTGGTAGCCTCGAGCCTGGTGATTCTAGTGGAGAGATCTTTTGGATTAAATACCCAATTCCGTTTCTGGAGTACTTCTATGACACTTTTCCTTTGGATGATGCGGGAAAAGATAATGTGCCCGTCCTGGAATCGTTAGCTTCGGGCGTTGTTTCTGGTCGACACCCAAGCTTTTCATGAAGACAGCAGGCCTAGACCTATTCGCTGGGAATGGCATGAAACCTCACTGGTCCGGCTTAGTAGAGTCACTCTACGAAGATAGAAAAGCGAAGAAGACAGCAAGGGGGAATGCAACGAGCGGGAGCGACCCCCTAGAGCTCGCGTTGCAAGATGCTGTAAGCCAAGATGGGCTTTACATCGATGCTCAGCATGCACAACCTCTGGATGGCACATGCCGAGATAGACATATCATAGAAAGTAATTTTGAATACAAAATATGATATGCCCTGAATGCTT
>LGRX02003074.1:0-53249 GCA_001247695.2 Cymbomonas tetramitiformis | reverse complement strand
AAGTTAAAGTACGACAACCTTGCGAATGCGGCGGGCAATTTGAATCCGGTGGCCGAGAAACGTTCCGCCATGTCCGCTTTCGACCAACCTGATTTGGAAAGTGCCTCGTGTATTTCGCCCATTCGCTTGACAAACTCATGCGTGTAGTTCTCCGGCGGCCCTGCAGGCACGTGCACAAGTAATACAACATATTTGTGGTATGTTGCAGGCATGTTGATGCATGTTGCAAACATGCTGCAAACAATCAAGCTGCGTGGCATAGCGATGAGAGCGTACCAGGAGGATGTTGCTTGAAGAATGCGTAGAAGATTCTTCCCAGCGCTGGACTGTGACATCCTTTCGTACGGCACAACATGCAACACTTGTAGGCGTTTACATCCATTCGCTTCCCGGCATCGACCAAGCCTTTGTAATCCATGATCACCCCGAGTAGCATGCACCGTACACGAACATACTCCTCGGAAAAGGCGTCCCAAACTCCGCAGCCCGTCTCCCACAACTCCTCCAACTCGTCGACCAGCTTGTCGTACAAAAGAGTCGTATCGGCGGGATGGATGCCATTAAGAATACCGTAGACCTCAAGGTACTCGTACTTGGAGCGTATCTCCGGCGGCAAGTTCAAGATTTGGAAATACATGGGAAACACGCCCGCCTTGTTTTTCCATACGGAAGCCCCATCCGCGCAGAACAGGATGATTATATTCCGCAACTCCTGGAAAAACTCTGGGTACCGCGCCTTCTTCTCTTTCCACGCATCTCCGTCTGCACACTCCGGACAAAATACAACTCACCGCGGTATACATACAACTGTATGTGTACATCTGCAATATGTCAAAGACATACGTTAAGTGTATTGCAGATATGCCCTTTGCAGATCCTATCACAAGCATTGGGATCATAGACGCGTGCTGGGCTCTTACCCCAAATTGTGTCTTTGCGTCCACTTTCAGGAGACGTATGACGGCCATGCGCCCGCATGAGCTCAGCAACTTCAGGTGAATGGAATAGCCTCCGGAAAATTTCCTTCAAGGGCCACCAAAGGAATTGCAATCGCGGCTTCTTCGGAGTGCCATCCTCCGGAGTGCCATCCTCCTCCGCCGCTCCAAAGCTTTGCCACCGGCATTCTTTACAGTGTGGACAATGATCCGCGTTCTCCAACTCCTTCTCGTACAAACAACATCCATTAACGCACATGTCCACTCGTTGGTACGGCGTACTAAAAGCGTCGAAAGTACCCATAGCTTTAGCGAACGTCAAGGGGAAATGGGTTTCGCGAAGCTCATCAAAGTTGTGAAGTAGGATCTCACACAACGAGGAAAACGATTTTTGGGTCAAGTTTTCCTCCAAGTTCCATTCCAGAAGATCCGCGAGGAGCTTAGTTGATCGCCGCACGTTGTGGTCCTGCGTACACATCGCAATTTCAGTGGTTGTCAATACATATGCAATATACTGCAATACATTGTCAATATGTCGGAGATATGCATACTACATATTGCACGTGCAGTTCACTGCACGATATTTGGCATAATAACGCGTTCTTACCGTCTCCCCTCCGAAAAGCTCCTTTGCAGCATTCACAATACTTTCCAATTGTGTAGCAATCGCTGCTTTAACGGAGTGGACGGCATCTCCGTCGTCTTCTTCATCGAACCCCAAATCCTCCCCACCGCCATCCTTGGTCTCACCATCGGCATCCTCGGTCTTAGGCGCATCGCCATCCTCGTCGTCGGGAACTCCGGCCTCGCCGCCTTGACTCGACACATCCTTGGCTTCCACGTCCTGTTGTGCGTGTACCACCTCGTCTTCTGCGCTTGTCCTCCCGGCTTCCTCAGCATGTTCGCCCTCCTTGTCATCCATCGTGGCGTCCACATCCGTATGTCTGTAGGAGAGTTGCAATGCACCTTCAATACGTTGTCAACATATTGCGAATGTGTTGTCACGCAAGCTTGCCCAATCATTCATGGGAGAGAAAGGGCGGAGAGTACCTTAAGGTTTCGCCGCGGTTGCCACAAACTACAGCATCGATTTCTTCAGGGTCCGGTGCGGGTGGCTGGATCTGCCCGTGGAGTTTCCGATGTCGTGTGCGGGTGGCCTTGCTCACCACGTTTCCACGTAGGTCAACTCCGTAGCACATGGCACAATCACATAGAAACCGCCCTCGCTCCAATGTTACGGTGCCCACATTTCGACGATGCATTGCATGGAGCGAGAGCCAAGGATCGGCTTCGCCCGCCGTGTCCTTCACCTCACCCATCTCGGTGTCCTTCGCCTCAGCTGGCTCTTCCACCGGAGATCTGCTTCGCCCACCGCAGTATATCTCCCATACATATTCAATATACCGGCAACGGTTTCTGATATATTGCAACATATTATATCATGAAAAATCAGTATGCAAGTTGAGGTGCCTAAATATTCGTACATACCTCATGGGCTCTTCCATCTCGGCAGCCATGGCATCCGTGGTAACTGCAATTAAAGACCAAACTCCAACCGCACGGATCAAATCTGGCCAATCATTTATTGTCGAAACGCTCCTCCAATGTCGCCCAAGGCACCGAACCTCCCGCACATTGTCTCGTGTAGGATTATCGAGTTGAGAGTCGTCGGGCAGCAGCGAGCCGTATGTAGTCGCCTCGAAGTTGCCATCGTGTACTAGGTAGACAACAGTTTCCATACGGATCGGTGTCAAAATTGCTTGATGAGCTTCGAAGAAGTCGTAGGCTTCTTCCGCATTCGATGGTAGGTTGTCTCCCTCGGGGGTAACGTCAAGTGGAAATTGGTGAGGACTACGTTCCGCGTCAACAGTGACTACATCAATGAATCCAGAAATCCCGAAATAGTACCTGCCGTCGTCTAAACCAGCTGAATTTGCCGCCTCGTGCGCCTCGGGGGGCGCCTCGCCCGCATCTCTGCACAATATCGTCCCAACATGTTTCCAACATCCCATCAACATGCTGCAACCATCACGATAGCGTGCTGCAGCATAGTTACGGCTAAAGCAAGTAGGCAAGGAAACATGATGAGATGTATCACCTGGAAAAGCTCTTCGATATGGACGATGAACTAGTCGACATTGAGGATGCCCGCAAGTCAGGCATGCTACTTCCGATGGTCCCATCTAAAGCATGCCCCTCGTGCGCCTCGTACGCCTCGGGGGGCGCCTCGCCCGCATCTCTGCACAATATCGTCCCAACATGTGTTCAACATCCCATCAACATGCTGCAACCATCACGATAGCGTGCTGCAGCACTATTGCAGCGAGCCACGTGAGGAATGGTGGGAGGGAAACCATGCCCCACGAGAGTCCCTTACCTTGCACTCCCGCCGGCTAGTGGAGGGCTCGTGGGTGCCTCAGCATTGGGCGGCGGGGGGGACTCCTTGCTTTGGGCCTCGTACGCCTCGGGGGGCGCCTCGCCCGCATCTCTGCACAATATCGTCCCAACATGTGTTCAACATCCCATCAACATGCTGCAACCATCACGATAGCGTGCTGCAGCACTATTGCAGCGAGCCACGTGAGGAATGGTGGGAGGGAAACCATGCCCCACGAGAGTCCCTTACCTTGCACTCCCGCCGGCTAGTGGAGGGCTCGTGGGTGCCTCAGCATTGGGCGGCGGGGGGGACTCCTTGCTTTGGGCCTCGTACGCCTCGGGGGGCGCCTCGCCCGCATCTCTGCACAATATCGTCCCAACATGTGTTCAACATCCCATCAACATGCTGCAACCATCACGATAGCGTGCTGCAGCACTATTGCAGCGAGCCACGTGAGGAATGGTGGGAGGGAAACCATGCCCCACGAGAGTCCCTTACCTTGCACTCCCGCCGGCTAGTGGAGGGCTCGTGGGTGCCTCAGCATTGGGCGGCGGGGGGACTCCTTGCTTTGGGCCTCGTGCGCCTCGGGGGGCGCCTCGCCCGCATCTCTGCACAATATCGTCCCAACATGTTTTCAACATCCCATCAACATGCTGCAACCATCACGATAGCGTACTGCAGCACTATTGCAGCGAGCCACGTGATGAATGGTGGGAGGGAAATCATGCCCCGCGAGAGTCCCTTACCTTGCCTCTTGCATGCCACGAATCCTTTCGACAATCCGTTGCAAGCAATTAGGCACCGGTGGAACAAGTCGAAACGATTTCCCCTTAAAGGTTACCGTTGCCGGTTCTAGCTCCAAGATGTCGGAAGGTGGTAACCAAGTCGGCCACGCGGTATTGTCTGGAGATAAATCGTGCGCCAATCTGGAGAAATCGTGCGGGAGCAGTCGCGTTGGCAGCCACTTATGATGCCATACCGTGTCCACTTCCACATAGTGCGCATCGACTTTCCTGCAATGTGTTCCAGGATCCCTACAATATAATCTCAATATGTATGCAACATATGGTAACCATGTTGCATACATGTAGCAAAGAGTCCTGTGAAGCAAGAAAGACACAACCTCAACGTCGAGAAGAAAGAGAAAGGGTGCTACCTCGCGGACAACTCCAGTTCCCTCGTAGATATTGGAAGATGTGGAGGCGCAATCCACGCCAAAAGGCGTTCCTTCTTCGTAATCGTTTCATACTCCGGGTCGCGGAAGCCTTCCGCGGTACTCCAACCTTCCGGGAATATGAGCTTGATATTGGGAGGGGGTTTGAGGGATGTACCCTCCTGAGCATTGGAAGGTTTGATCGGCTCTCGATCGGCTAAGCACCCGCCTTGCGCGGGATTTCTCATCGCGCGCTTGGCTAACGAAGATTGTTGTACGGGGGGGGCCGCCTTCCCTTGGACGAGGGCGGCGGCTCTAGCCGAAGGCAAGCCGGTTCGATGTCGCTCCGCATCACTTGGTGATGATGATTGAGGGGATCGTTCATGGCGAGGTCGCTTTTCACCATGAACAATTTGATCTCCTCGGACCATACTGCATTGAAGTCCCCTTTACCACGCCCATCACCCTTCGAAAATGTACTGCAACTATGCTGTAATATATTGGACATATACTGCGGACATATTGACGATATGCTGAAGGAACTTTCAAGTAAAGCAATAACCCAAAAGTAGGTTTTCGGACCCCCCCCACAAAAAACGCACACAAGCTATGTCGCAAAATATAGCTCCTGAGTCCATATAACAAGTCTCACCAGAATTGAAGAACATGTTTTTTCAACTTTTTTAGGGCTCACTTCAACACTTCCGCAGCATACTGAAAGGGGGGGCTAAAGGCAGGGCTCAAGGTCTTGAGCCCTCACGTATTGAAGTGAGCCCTCACGTATTGAAGTGAGCCCTCACGTATTGAAGTGAGCCCTCACGTATTGAAGTGATCCCTGCCTTGAGCTCTGCAGGCGGTTGCACGCGGTTGCACGCATATTGGCCTTTACAAAAATTTAAAAAACTTTTTAGAGGAGAATCTGTTCAATACTACTTCAATACGGGAGGGCTCACTGCAATACGTTAGCGATTGCAGGCGTATTGAAATGGCGTATTGGAGATGTATTGAAAACTGCTGATGTCAGCTTTGCCAGTGCCACGTCAGACGGATCTTCGCAAAACTGACTTGGCACTTTTTCGACCCATCTCCAATACGCCATTTCAATACGCCTGCAATCGCTAACGTATTGCAGTGAGCCCTCACGTATTGCAGTAGTATTGAACAGATTGAACGATTTTCGGGGAAACAATTTTGGAATTTTAATTTTTAGGAGAATCTGCACCCCTCGTTCGTGAATCGAACGGCCGAATTCGTAACTCAAGAAGTACCCCCAAAATGACCCCTGAGATGGCCTGGATAAAAAAGGTTGTCATTGACCTTTAGATGGAGGTGGTACACTTCGCCAGCGAGGAGGAGCTCAACTCCTCGCAGACAAGGTGTATACCTCCAGTGGGACTCGAACCCACTACCGCAGGCTTTGAAGACCGACGGCCAACCACTAGACCATTGTGACAACGTGATTGAAAAGATGTTGCGTATTGGACTACAGTACAGTAACGTATGAACACAAATGAAAAATCGGGTTAGACGTTCCCCCCCCCCAAAAAAAAGAAAAAGAGCGCGATGACAATCGAGATGCACGATGGACGAAATTTCAAAATGCATTTCCAAACGGTCGGTCGTCGCAGGTGCAATGCGCCCGATACATGCGGCCAACATGCGTGCACGATGCATGGTAACACCCATCGCATCACGGCAACGTACGGAAGGCCTCCTGGAAGCACGTTGACGTTCCAGCAGCCGCCCTTCCAGCACGTTCCAGCACCAGCCAGCAGAGGTGTAAACAAAGCCAGCAGAGGTGTAAGAAAAGCCAGCAGAGGTGTAAGAAAAATGTCAGTCAAAGAGTTGCACGCTGAGTATGTAGAAAGCTGCGAGCTGTTTGGCGTTGAGCATACGCACGAGGGCTTCGTTGACTACGTTGCGAAGGTGAGGGCAAAGGGGACACCTAGCGAGCCCAAAGGGATCGAGGAAACCCCATTGGCTTTCCTCGACAAAGGCAAGAAAAGGGCGAAGGAAGACGACGAGGACGATGAGGAGGGAGGGGGGGAAGGGAGCAAAAAAAGGCGCAAGGGGGCTCGAAGCGCGTTCGAAGCTCAACTAATTAAAGCATGTCACGAGGAGTTTGGTACGTACTAAGCATGCGGCTTCGTTTACTTAACTTGGTTCCGTCGGTGCATGAAAAAATATTGATTTGGGAAGGGTTTGGGGAGAATTACTTGCAGAATTGCGCGTGAAGGACGGGCGTCTTGAGCCCCTACTTCACGTGCCGAAGCAAGAGTCCGCGGTGTCGAAGTACGTCACCGCGGTACAAAACCGCTGCAAGTGGGCGACCGCGCCCACTAACTCCTTCGTGCGGGCGAAAGCCCGTTCGATCGTGAACAACAATCGTTATCTTTGGAAGTGCGGCCGGTGGGCGACCGACACGAAAACCGGAATGTGTACGTGGGTGGACCCCCAAAAGCTACATCCGTACACCACGTGTATGGAGGAGGGGGTCCCTACCACATGCCCGGTGCGGCAAATCGCCAAGAAGATGGAGGTGCTCAAAGCCCTCCCCGAATTCGAATTGGAGGAGGGGCCTAACAGCAAGGTGGAGTGCTTGCAAGGGGAGGCAAGACAGCGGCTGGGTACGTTCCCACCCTCTAATACACGTGACACACGCTCGCAGTATATGTGAAGCATGCCACAGCACACCTTGAGCATACTCAGCATACTTGTGCACCTTTCTGAAAGGTAGGGCAACAATATGCCTGCAATATGTATGTAGTATACCTGCAACATACCTGTAACATACCTGTAACATACTGTACACATACGACATAAAACTTACGGTTGATAGCATTTTTTGTTTGCAGTCGCCTATCTCTACGACCACAACGCCCCCGACAAGGACGACGAGGAGGAGGCTGACCGCCTGGAGGCGGATGCCAAGAAAAAGGAGGTGGAGGCCAAGGCCAAAAAAGCACCCGCCTCCGCATCCGCATCCGCAAAGGGCAAGGCCAAGGCCTCGGAGGGCCCCGCCTCCGCATCCGCAAAGGGCAAGGCCAAGGCGGCCGCGTCACCGGCCCCGTCACCGGCCAAGCCCGCCAAGCTTGCCAAGCCCGAAGCCCCCAATGTTGAAGACATCTTCAAGGTGGGGAAAGAGGTGGTGGTGTACGCGGGGGCTCAAACGGAGTACGAAGCGATGAAGAGTTCGCTCCGTCCCGACAAAGGCGGACTCGTGACGAACACCGGCCGATTGAAGGCCAACGTCGGGCTGTTCGCCGGGTTGGTGGTGGCGAATGCGGTTGGGGATATTCTCCCCAACCACATCATGGACGGCCCCGATTTCCCCCTCACCGAGGGGCTCATCGGTATCAAGGTGCGCACCAACCCTTTCAATATGTGCACAATATGTGCACAATATGTGTACAATATGTCTGTTATAGTACTGTAATAGTACTGTAATAGTACTGTAATAGTACTGTACTATATTTCCAATATTTGACACATGTATTTCGTTTGGTGGGGCTGCAGGTAACTGATATCCTCGACATGAAGATGCTTTGCAAAGAGAAGCCATATGCATATGTCCGCAGCGCCATCTCCTACATCATGAAGGAGGTGGACAAGCGCCTCCCGGAAGGGATGGACGCTAGCCACCGAGTGGGGAATCCCGGCTCGGAGGCGTCCCTCCTCTTGCAGAAGGCCTTCATGCGCGAGGGAAGAACAAAAATAAAAAACCTTGTAGTGGACGTAGCCTACGTACGGCAGGGGGAGCATTTGTGAAACAAATTTGACAATTTGTAATTGTATTCAATATTAATTGTGTTCAATATGCCTCTCGTTGACATATGCAATAGGTCCACAGCATACTTGCAGCATGTTGAATATGTCTGTGCAATATGCATGCAATAGGTCTTCAGTATATATCCAATATAGGCAACTTTTATTTCAATACATATGCAATATGTCCACAGTATATATACAGCATATTGAATTTGCATGTTCAATACGTATGCAATAGGTCCGCAGTATGTATCCAACATACTGTATGTTCCGTTTCAATACATATGCAATATGTCCGCAATATATATACAGCATATTGAATTTTCATGTTCAATACGTATGCAATAGGTCCGCAGTATGTATCCAACATACTAAATGTACCGTTTCAATACATATGCAATATGTCCGCAATATATATACAGCATATTGAATTTTCATGTTCAATACGTATGCAATAGGTCCGCAGTATGTATCCAACATACTAAATGTACCGTTTCAATACATATGCAATATGTCCGCAATATATATACAGCATATTGAATTTTCATGTTCAATATGTGTGCAATAGGTCCGCAGTATGTATCCAATATACTAAATGTACCGTTTCAATACATATTCAATAGGTCCACAATATATATACAACATATTGAATTTACATGTTCAATACGTATGCAATATGTCCGCAGTATGTACCCAACATACTGAATGTTCCGTTTCAATACATATTCAATAGGTCCACAATATATATACAACATATTGAGTTTACATGTTCAATACGTATGCAGTAGGTCCGCAGTGTGTATCCAACATATTGAATGTTGACTTACAATATGTATACAATATGTATACAATATGTGGGCAATATGTCTGCAACATGCCTTCATAGTGTTTGCGACATGCATGGTGCATGTCTCCAACCCTATACTACACATGTGTTGAAGGCATATTGAAATAACTCTCTGCATCAGAACTTCAATATGTCTCCAATACATGAGGGCTCACTGCAATACTATGTTGCACACATGTTGGAGCGCTTGCAGGCATATTGCACACATATTGTAACATTTTTTAGTGTATTGAACATTTATTGTCAATACGCGTGCAATATGCCCGCAATATGTGTTCAATACGATGTATTGCACGCGTCCAGAAACGTAGGGAAGCCACAATGTTATAGAAGCTGCGACCTATTGTAACCATATGCGTCAGTTATGCCTTCAGCATACGTAGACAATATGATTATGTGGAACTTATAATCCCACTTAAGTTGCATCATGATAAATTTATCCAGGTATTAACAAGTGTTCAGGATTTGATAAGGGGTTGACGCCCCACAGGCCAAAGGTCACTATCTCGTAAGGCTCGCCTCAAGTGTGCGGCTTTGAGGATCAGCGTCCTGGCGAGGCACAGTCATGATGCTTCCTAGTCCATAATGGAGCTGGAAATGAGAATGCTCAAGATATCCGAAGACAGGAAGGCTTTTGGTTGGCCAGAGTTGCTGTCTAGATGTTTAACCTCGATGGGGTTGTATTCGGATACAAACTGTGCAACCATGCATGTGACTTATACATTGGTGTATGACTTTGATGAATCGTCTCTTGTCATGAACCCGGAAGGAATGACGGGCAAATAGCTAGAGTGGCGGATTTACTCACTCGGCTTTGCTGTTATGGAATTCGATGCCTGTTGGCACTACTGGCAATCCTTTGCTCAGATGCTTTCCTTAAGACATTGGCAACAACTTGTGTGCCAGCTTCTCTAGATTTGGGGAGAAACCATGGATCAACAATTCATCAATCAAAACACATGTTACCAAGGTTGATTCAACGAATCCTTCAACTCTTGAATTTCGACAATCAGCATCTTAGGCCGTTGACGTCAAAGTGATGGTCGTAAGCTTACAATATAGCTTATTCACATTTGAAAAACCATCGTTTTCCTATGTCAGTGCCCTTCATATAATATGATAGAGCCGGAGAAATGTGCATCTATGATTTCTTCATAATGAACTTCATGTGTCAGTAAGTCAAATAAGACTTCATTTGATGTCTTCAGTCGGCATGATGTACCGTGTCATCAACTTTATGGCTGCTATATACAGATGCTGGAACTTTTGATAAGATTTTTAATCTTCCAAGCAAAATTACAATGATGTAAATCAATATGTGGCAAGCAGCTGTATGAAGAATGAATGAATCTATACTCCTTCCTCCCCCTTTTAAAAAGAGGTGCATCAAACCAATCAGATGGTGATGGAGAATGTTATTCAATCATTATGTCATGTGAAAATGGTCTCAGTAATCAGACTGAGATTACTTATCGAATGCTTTCGAGGTAACAATGTCAATATGAACACCGATTTCTCTACGTCATACCGGCAATATGCCTGACGTTTTTGAATGTGGCAAATGCCAGATGATGTCAAATATCCAATGTCAATTCACTATGAATTAATATGCAGTTTTTGGGTTGCAGCCCACATACATTGTCAGTTCAGGGTCACTATAGTGTGCCCAACTTAGACAATGGTGTGCCCAACTTAGACAATGTTTCTGGATAATGATTGTCATAATGAACAACGAAATCAGTGATGGTACCGAAGTTAACTTTGGTATCGAAGCTAATGGAGAGTCAATTAAGAAGTGTCTGTAATGACAACAACTTACTACGAGTTGTATTTTCGTAGTTGATGGATGGCTGACATGTCATTTCATTATGATTAGAACATGGCATTGCCTAGTGATATGTGTATATTCTTCAGTACATGATCACTTATCTCAATGGTGCCCATTTTATTTTTGGGCAAACACTATTCAGAGACTTGTTATGATAAAGAAGTATGAATGATGAATGTGTCATTTCAATCCGATAGAATTGTGACTTGTTGATGACTATAAAATTTCTGTCACTTTCCAGAATGAGGATGAACTGCGCTTGGAAACCGTATGCAGATTGCGGGTTCAAGTCCCGACATGGCTTTTCCAAGACTTCGTGGCCTAATGGACGAGGCAACAAATTTCTAAACATTCCAGAATGAGCTTTCAAAGATTTATTCCTCAATGAAGCATGCTTGTCTTATGTGCCAAAATGATATGAAACCACAAATATGGTGTCAATCTATATGTGGATGGTTTATACCATTGTATGCTATTCCACAAATAAGTAGTGATGTCAGAATAAAAACTTTGGACAATTGCAACTCAGTACAAACCCGAGTGCATTCAAGTCCACTTGTGGCTACTGCCCCGCAGTCCTTGTGGTAGGACCAAATCGACGATTTGGTCCTACCACGAGGACCATTGTTCCGATAATTTAATTGGCCATCTCCCGTGATTTGTGGTGTCTAACCAATGAAAGGTGGTATATATAGGTCCTATATTAATTTATTTGAACGCTGGTTTGGCCTATATCCATCCCATATATCCATGACGAACGCATTTCAAACCTCTACACTCAAATGTTTCAAAACGGATTTTTTGGAACATTCAAAATGTGGCAAATTAGTGACTCATCTTCAATAATTTTTTACCAATCATATATCGACACTACACCTGCGCGGATACCATCAAATTGAACCTATGCATATGTCCCAATCATATTTGGGCGGTAGGCCCGGTTGGAATGCATATGTTGGCTCGTTGGCTCGTTGGCTTCCCTTCTAATATATTGGCTCGTTGGTTTCCCCTCTAAAACAGCGGTCACGCGAGCTGACCAGCCAGCCATCATAATTGCTTGCTAGAGGGCATATATCGCAAGGTTGGTGTGTGCGGCACATTAAATCTTCAAGTATATATGTATTGCGAATTTCTGAAAGTCTAACATCATCCAAATATCTTATTTTTCGACTGGCGTGTACATTTTAGAATGGATAAATGCCAATTTCTAAAGTCCGAAATTCACTAAATTCGGACTTTGCATTGTGTTGAACATGCGCCATGCTGAAATAGAGCGGAAATGATGATGAGGGTGCGAAGTAACCGATTCAGTTATCTTATTTGGTCATAAACTCAAGATGTATAACCATGAGCATCACCGTGAGCCCCCCCATGTGACTCCTAATACTCAAAATAACGGTGGTCCTTGTGGTAGGACCACCATT
Source organism: Cymbomonas tetramitiformis (assembly GCA_001247695.2). Classification (NCBI taxonomy): domain Eukaryota; kingdom Viridiplantae; phylum Chlorophyta; class Pyramimonadophyceae; order Pyramimonadales; family Pyramimonadaceae; genus Cymbomonas; species Cymbomonas tetramitiformis. The sequence continues at coordinate 40,917 of LGRX02003074.1, read as the reverse complement.
TTCTTCAAGCTTTTGGTGAAATTACACCCCTAAAGCGTGTCGTTCAACCACACACCTAAAGTCTCATGGGGGCCGCCGCTATAAGAAATAAAATTCATTTAACTCATGAATATCATGTGCAAATGTTGCATGTGCCTCAAATAGTCGATTTAGTGATCGAAACCGCAATTGCCCATTGGTCCTTGCGGTAGGACCATGAATTTGGGTAGTAGCCACTTGTAAACTCAGAATCTGAATCTAATGTACGTTTTATATGCACAGGATAGAACATATTTTCTATGTGATTCTGGATTCAGGAACTAGAGTCAATGTAAAACTCTTTTCCTATTTCAGAGGATGAAACCTTTATTCCCTTAGGTGCAATACCTTATTGTAAGGAATTCATTTCAATACAAGTTTCAATCGATTCTCTCAAATCTGTCACTTTTGTGATGATCAGATTGGTCAACTTTACAGCATAACCACTTCCCCTCGCTGAAGGAGATGACTCCCATCATGGGGCGGTATATTGGCTGTTTTCATATGACACATGGAAAACATGAATAACTCTTGGAGAATTTCGGGATAAACATCCTGAATTGGCTGTGCTTGATTGCTCTATGCCCAAGAATGACCGAAGAGATTACTTGCCATCTTTTAGCCATATGGCGTAGAGGCTGCTTAACAACGGTTGGGTCATAGACTGTATAGCTATGTTAGCTATGCTGGAGACTGAATAGCCATGATTGCACAGATTCTGTCTTCCATGATGAGTAGACCTCTGAGATGTGGTGTCTGATGAATCAATGCTTTTGACAACAACTCAACCTTTAGGTATGATGAAGAGCTGATGATCTTTGCTGCAATGCAATTGTTTAATGCGCACTACTGAAATGCCTTGTGATATAATAATCTCACTGCATAGGCTTTGTTCAATGGCGGTATGATCAGATATATAATGATCCATGAAGACAAGATGGTTGGTATGGCTCATTCAGCAGGTATGATTACCTCAAAGAGATGCCAATACACGGATACATTTCAAGACATAAGGGCAATAGATTTATTATGTAGCCTTCAAAGGCAGCTAGCATTCATGCTGCATTGGTCAGCTCAGTGGCTTTGACCTTTCTAGGTGTTGTACTCAGGCCGTAGCCTGCATATTGCATTGAGTAATCTTGACACCTTTAATGATCCAATCAGATGAAATATCAAGAATGGTTGCCCTTTTCAATGATCATCGGTGGCAGAGACTATGGTGCTTGCATCGTGTCAATATACAATTCTAGTCTGGATACATGCTAGACCAGATGTATACAATGTCTAGGTCTTCAAAATCAAGCTCATGTGTATGTCATGGCTGATGACCTTAGAAATGTTTGATACATATATGTGTCAACTTCATGGAGTTCTGCATGGTTTGACTGTATATAGGCAGGCTTGCCAAAACAAAAACAATGATGCAACTTACTTTGTTTTATTATTTGTCTTTATTATTTATTTGGGTTTTAGTTGTATTTTTAGCTTATAATCTTCCCCCCTCAAGGAAGTGTATTGCTAGGCGGTTGTCAAGCGCCGTTTAAATACAACAGAGGTCCGACCTCTATGTGATGACGTGGAAGCTTTCTATGAAGCTGGATAGCAGTTCTCGGGATGCAGCCCATTGCACCGAAGGTGCATTGCAGTTGTTGGGATGCAGCCCGAATTCACGTCATCAGCGTGGGTCATATAGTGCCCAAGCATGTGCTGTATATATACAACACTACCCTCCAGCGGCGAAGTGGTTTGCTATTACCATCATCGTATGCTGTGGGATATCAGATATGTGATTAGAGAGCATGGTAATATATATACCATGTTTGTCGATATCGGAGAGACTGTGTCTTCTTTAAAATCCTCATGACTATATGTATAATGGTGCTATACTGATGTCAACACCTTCTCTCTGAGTGATTTATTGATTTAAGATGTGATGTCGTGGCAGTCAACCTTGTCCGCTTGTACCGGAGGTTGTATGAATTGTGTCCACGTCATTGGCACGAGTCATATTGTGTCCATGCATACGCGATCTCAGCGCAGGTCACAATACAGTGCCCGAGCATACGCGATTTTAGCGTAGGTCACATTGTGCCTATATTTATTACATCTGAGAATATCCGTTACTCATCTTTGTGAGTCTAGACAGCATTGTGTTGATTGCAATGCTTTCTCTGGTGACTTATATATCACAGATTATACCAAATGTGGTGATCAGTCCAGTGCAATATTTCGTCACCGGAATGTACAGGGATTGTGAATGATTGCAATCCAGCCGGAGGAATAATCTCAACAGCTATTATGTACTAATGAATTCATCGGAGTTATACTCATTTCGACGATTCAAAACCCATGTCATTTGTAATGATGACAACTCATGTGAATATATAGGGTTTTTATCAGAATGCTTTTATGTGATGTCAACATATTATGAACAATTCACTTGCATCTCAGGACAAAGGAGTTACGCTTGGAAGGTCTTGCATGGTGGTCACCAACAGTTATCAGCTGTTATTCGGGTGCCATATTCTGCCTTCAGCACTGGGACTATATCAACCGGTCTTACAGCGATGCACTTGTCCTTCCCACTCTTATGTACGGCTATAGTGCCAAAGTGTATCCTATGTTCGGATAAACGCGTTACGCGTAAATCTCAAAACGTCGAAAACACGTGTTTACGCGTAAATGCCGCGAATCTTGATTTTGGCACGATTTTACGTGTACCACAAACCACACTGCAAGGGTGGTACGTGGGACCCAGCGCAGTGCTAGGATTCAAGAGCAACATGCTAGGCGTGTGGTGCCTGAAAAGACGAGCCCATTCGTGTGTTTGTAGTCTCTAGGCGCGCGAATCGTGCACCTGTTCCTTTCACTTGTTCGGCACTTCCGTTACTTCCGTTACTTCCGTTAGGTTGACTGCATCAATGCACACTGCTACAACCGTAAGCTTACTATCATGCACTTTAGGTGTATGCACCAGAGTGCCACAACTCTTCTTTGTTATTACATGTAAATAATTTTGCAGATGGTTGTAGATAGCATATTCGTAATTCCGCAGAATTGAATATTTTATTGCAATGCACTAGCGTATGAATCGCAACTTGAATGTATTGGCTAGTAGTTGCTGTCCACCACTCCACCTGACTTGTCTTTTCGGTGTTTCGCACTCGAGAACTTGTGTACTTCCGTATGTTCTTCTATGATGCGAGGCACGTAGGGGGCCTAAGTTGTGTCTTGTGTGTAAGTTACGGCACATAAATACCGTAGATAGACAATAAGTAATAAGACATGTCAATATTATAGGGTTTATTGTACGATTATGTCCCGGTTGTACGGTAATGCTATTTCTACATAATGCATTACGCATTACGCGTAAATCTCAAAACCTTGGAAACACGTGTTTACGCGTAAATTACGTCGGAGGAGGTCACGTTTATCCGAACATAGAGTGTATCAGGTGGGATATATATATATATATATATATATATACATTATATAACTATCATCTTCTGATCCAGGATATGCAATTAAGCATGGTATCAGGTTATATGTTATGTATATAGTCCAGCATTCCAAACTTACTCGAGGATGTAAATGCTGAGCAAGAGTCAAGCAACTTATAGTCATTGGGATATAGTTTCCCATCCGATTTTACACTTTGTTAGTGATGGTGGATTTAACGTTGTACAGATTTCAACGTTACTTGTGGATGCAGTGATTTTATCAAAAGCAATCCATCAGAAATCACCAGATCGGAATATAAAATGGATATGTGTGAAATCCTATCCACCTTCTTCCCCCCTCGAGGAAGTGTGAACACATAGGCAGTCAGTTGCCTATATATCTCATAGCTTATAGCTTATAGCTTATAGCTTATAGCTTGCAGTCCTTATAGGAAGCAACTTATACAGTTTTAGGGTCGCTGCCCAACAATTCTTGGGTTGTTGCCCAACAGTTCTTGGGTTGTTGCCCGAAATATTATCATGTCTGTGCTGATTACAGCATGATATATATATATATATGCCAAACACGAAGTGTATCCAATATTTAGGTGGCATTTAGGGCATGTTACGTTACAGTGGCCCATATCCCCCTCAGTGTGTTTAGGGTGTTACGTGGTATCAGTAACCCTAAAATAGGTAAAATTAAAGCAGTATAAATATTTTGCAAACATATTTAAGCAAAACTGCATTTAATGTCACACTGAATGTTACGTGGTTTGCAGGAGGTATGTTACACCCCTGACACACACATTTAATTTTAGGGGTGTTACATGGTGTTACAAGTGCTGCATAAATCAGGGAATATTTGTTGATAGCTGAATAATCAGATCAGCAAAAAAAATCAACCCGATTTTTTCATTTTGAAAACATGCGTGGAGCATTTTTACGCATTTTGTTACAGCCAATATGTATACCCTTATATATTACACACCTAATATCTAGGGTGTTACACGAGATATGACCATGGTCATTATGATTTTCTGATACCTTAATAGGTATAAAATCATAATATCAAATAAAATAGGTCGAAATTTCAATTTTGAAATCTATCGCAAACGAATTTCACCCATTTTGCTCATTTTTCGGCTATTTATTGTTTTCCATAGTAATATATCTCTCTGTGTGTGTAAGCTGCAAAGTACAGAAGTACTGCAACTTACTTCACCTTTGCACATGACAATTTTCATGGCATAAAAGTGAATATCTCTGTATGTCAACATCTGTGGTTGATCATAATTATGGGTTTTACTGATTTGAAACCCATGGAAGTTAATGCACTTCCTGTTGATATATTAGGTGTACCAGCTATAAGCGGATTATCCACTTTAGTGATAACTTATCAACCTATGATATGTTTGAGCATATGACTGTGCACTAAGAGTATATCAAAATGATATCTCTAAACTCCAAACATATCTGGACATAGCTTGATTATAATCAAAGCAGTTTAGCACAACACACATATGTGTGTGTGTGTCCACAACAACCTATGTCAGCTCAATATATGTATGTACTGATCTGATTAGGTACATGCTTTTGTGCTGATCAATACTGAGTCATTTGTCAAATGCAGTATAGTGGTTGTTGTTGCTCCAGTGATATGTGAGAGTGGATGGACTGTGCTCAACAGTTACCAGCTGTTGTAATGAGCACAGTATTCTGCCTTCGGGTCTGGAGATATCTCCATCCAGCCCTACAGCATGTTGTTTTATCCTGCTCCCATATGTATCGCCATCTCTGACATTCCACACGCACATGTGTTTGTGGAATGGTATCCATATTATCATGCACATAATAGACATTATAGTTGATCAATTCACTCTGAATCAGTGAATATCATCATATACAGTAATGCCAGTGTGTGTGCAATGTGCAGTACTTGTTGATTAGTACTTTGTGTGTGTGTGTGTGCTCACTTTACACACTTACAGGAAGATAACTTCTGGTATTACAATATTCCAGATAGTTTATCATGCAGGATGGTGATCAGCATACCATGTACTGAATGAATCTAGCATGATATATATCAGGTTAGGAGTTATTGTAATCCTGTTTTAATCTCATTCACAATAATGAGTTGCTTGTTATTTTACATGTAGCTCTGGTGAGTATTCCATCCAGTACAGCAATCACTCAGTAATAAGAAAACCCGCCAATAAGAAAGTAGCCAGCTTTTTTGATTTCTTCACAATATTTAACACATAACACTCCATATTTAAGATCTCTATATAAATAAGAAAGTTGCTAGGCTGACCTAAAATTTCTGTTTTCCTAAAATCGAGTGTTTACTGTAATCCATCATAGAACGTGCATGTGATCCGAAGAGCATCTCGGCTCCACCGGGACATGACGAGCTAGTTATGATGTTAAGACTACTTTCAGGCACCTTATGCTGACATGGTTCTAATATAACTTAGCATGCACTGCAATATGCTTATGCAATGTTCAGTATATTGCAATATGCTAGTGTTCCAGTTGTTAACGTGATCAAACTGGTATATATACTACAGCTGGTATCGTGATCAAGCTGTTTTGGTGATGCATGCACAATTTAATGTTGCAGTCACTCAGTATAGTGTATATGTGATGTAATGCTGCATGTACTCACTATATGCTGCATGTTGGTGAATGCTGCAAGTGGAGTATGTGTGCATGTGTGTGTGTGTGTGTGTTGCAATCATTGCAATCTCAGTACACACATATCTTGCACACTATATTGCTGCAGATCATGAAGATGTACACACATATCTTGCACACTATATCATGAAGATGTACACAACATTTGCAAATAAGTATACAAATTCTGACAGTGAGTATTTTGAAATATCTCTGCAGCCATCAAGATATAGTGTGAAATGCTGCAATATGGTGATCATGCGTCCATCATGCGTCCATCCAAAGTATCCCTGCGAGTATACAAATGTTTTGCAGAGGATATTGACGCGAGCATGTAATGCACAGATGATCGTTGCAATTATTTTGACATCATCATCGTAAAACTGCAAGATGATCGTAGCGCGCTGCAAGTGAATTTATGCAATCGCGCGCGCTGTTGATGAAAAGCATATATTGTCGCCATTTCTCAGCACATGATACGAGTGCTGACTTATGCTGACTTGTGCGCGGATCATAAATCCGCCGATGATTTCTATGCCGTATCTCATTCTGCGTAATTTTTTCAACTGCGAATCATCCATGCGCGTGCATATGATTGCCGCGCATACTTCTGATTGCGAATCACTTCTGCGAGAACATATGATTGTCGCGCATGCTTACAGCTGCGAATCGTCTCTCGCGCATATATGATCGCCGTTCAGTATACATTTCTCAAAGCTGCAAATCATTCTGTGCGCATATGTGACCACAGAGCATTCGTATGCCTCGTGCACACCTTTTCGCACAGTGTATATGATGGTCAGCTGTATGTGCGATCCTGCGAATGCGACAATTATCTCGCGCACTGTCTTCGCTATTGCAGCGGTATGTGCGATATATCAATATTCGTATTTATTCGACTGCGTCGCCTTATATGCTTGCGCTCCGCAACCTGTAAATACAAAATTATCGATATCTACGCGCTGCACTCACTTGAGTTCTCGTTTCTCGCGCCTGACGAGTTAGAATACCATCTGATACGGGCTGATAAGCGAGCCCTTAGTATATCAATATAAAGCGCTGTGTTATAGAACGGTGACACAGGCGTAAGTTATTAGCGGGGATGAGTGCAGACTTCTGTGAGAAGATACTGCTCTAGCACAACGCTAGCTCATCTATACCGAATGTCTCCCATCGCATAGATGGTACCGCTATTGGGTTGTGAACCCGAGACATTGGTTGAACGACCAGTATTGGCAGAACGAATGATGCGTTCGCCCTATGATACTGCGCATGCTTGTTCCGCACATGCTAGAAGCAAAGATGATTTCTTGTTCGGTACTTCAAGATTGTATCTTGCTTTGCCATCTTCGAGTTCGACATACGAACTCTCGATGACAGGTGTTATCCAAGTCTTTCCTTGAATAATGACAGATGATGTGACTTATCATCTCGGTGACATGTACAGTCATAGTCGACCGTACTGACGACTGTCTGTCATTATAATATATGACATGACTCGACATGACATGACATGGTATGACATGTCTGACAGGTATGAAACGTATGACATGTATGACATGTATGACACATGTGTCATCGGTCATAACTCTGACACAAGCTCCCCAACGGTTTTACTTTTGACAATGACACCGCCGATACCTCTAGCTTGCTTTGCAGGAGTATCGAGGCGGACAGAATCGTGGGTGTGCGTCGCATTTAAGCGAGAAGGTCCAGGGTTCCTCCGTGCGCTCGGGGCTGTGTCGACAACCTGAGCGTCATCGCGTTTGTTTGCATCCACTGAGAGTTCAGCCGCGTCGCCAGAGAGCGTGATAGGATCATGCAACAATTCCATAGATACTCTTGTTTCTCCAAAAGACGAGTCGGGGTGTGGTGTGACTCGTGTTTGCGTTATAACGATATCTGGACCAACGTCACCTTGTGAGACAATTTCGCACGAGAGAGTTCGCTCACACTCCAATCCAGTCTGTGGACCGTCAACCGCGTGGACAAAGTTTCTATGACAGCTTAATAAAGTGAACACAAAATCATGGCAAATTGCAATACCAACAATCTCCTGAAGGCCATGGCTGCAATGGATACAGAACATTCTGAATATGAAGAGGAGGAACAAGTTTGTGAGAATGTGAGACTGTTGCGAACACCAATAACTTGCGTATGATTGGATAATTTATGATGTTAGGATATATCTTGGAAGGTTGGCGGGCTTGTGAGACCTAGAATTCACTTGGATAAAAATTATCAAAGGCACGGTGTGTTTTTCAATGTCCTCCGAAAGTTGCAAGTGAAAAATGATAGGATACATGATTCAAGTGCACTGGATATACTTATTTCATGACGATATACTGTCAATAGCGCGTGAAGGCACACAGTACAGGTCCATTGGAAACTAACATTCCGGGTGGGGTGCACTCGGAATGCCGAGAGGACGGCTTAGAAAATTCCCGAAAAGTCGGTCCTTGTGACAGGACTGGACGCGATTCCAGTCCTGTCACAAGAATCGTTGGGCAGTAGCCATAGGAGTCCACCAGAGAAGACTGAAGCCTCTCATTACGAAGCTTTCCAGGCTGTGCAGACACCACACTCACATTAGACGTGACGCCTTCCTTAATGGTCATCACGTTCAGGAATAATCGAAAACGCACCAAAAGAAAATACCCCTTGCTGGGACGCAGGGTGAAGCTCGAAAGGCAAAAACTTTGGAACCTCTACAATTTTCGGAACTTCTATTGATTTCTCAACGTGGACAACTGCAGGTTGGATCTGCCTGAGAGCAGCAACCAACTCTGAGTCCGAGTCCACCCTGCCTGTCAGTAACCGCAACCGTCTGTGTCGCCCGTTCCTCCACCATAACCGCGCAATAATCCCAAAAACGGAACGCATCTGAAATGAGCGCTGCCAGGCCATAGTTTCGACCAAAACAAATAAAGTCACTGTCGCTGTAAAACGCTCTACCAACCCCATCAACAACCGCACAAAGCTGCACTCGCTGTCGAACATGGTGATAAACGACAGAAGAACTACGGTCAACCACATCTCGCCCCGGCGATAAACAGTCCAAATGCCGCGAGTCAACAGAAAAACTAGGAGAAGGTGCGAAATCTAGGTCGCAGTCAAAGAATGCCTCTTCAGTAACCGAAAACTCTGCGCTGTCAAAATAAGCAGATTCCGAAACCTGTGAACCAACTGATATACCAGAAACTGGCGGAGCACAATTTAGAGGAGAAGCTGGTCCCCCAAGGATTGCGAGTCCACTCGGGAGCAAACAAAACGGTTTGGGAGCAGGCATTAATTCGCGAAACTGAAACAGGTACAGAAGAAGTAGTTAAGAAGAAATCGGAATCGTCGAAAATAACAGGAGCCAAACTAACCACCGAGCGAGACTCGAATTCCCGCAGGATGTTGAGTCTCTTAGCCAGTAGAACAAGTTGGTCCTTCTTGAGCGATCCCAGCTTCGAAAACTGCGACTGTGCACGGTCGCGCAGCCTACTATACTCAGCCTGCGAAGGATCGCCAGGCGGGAAGCGCCTTTTTTGTGTCGCGAGGTGTATTTTTTTTGTCGTGTCGCAAACAGATCCGATTATACTCAACATTATACACCGACGGTTCGCAGCTTTTTCAAAAAAAAGCTGCAAGGCCCTGCGTTTCCCTTATAGGAGCGAAACAGGTTTTCCTGGAAAAAGTGACATCGACGCACACGATACTACCAGAACTGTCCACCTTTGGGGCCCTTTTTTACGGAAACAGTGTGATTTCCCTGTCAGATCGGGAGTAACCGCCCATATATAATTATATTGCAGTCCACACCGGTCACCTTAAGATGGCAAGCAGGAGAGTTATACAAATCGGTGGAGCATTGCCGCCAATCAGAGACGCATAGAATATTCCTGGGCGTAGTATCGAATTATGGATATTCATGCAGGAAGTTATCAGCGCGACAGATTTCAGATGGCGTATAAAAGAGATTTCCGACTGATCGCCAATCAGAGGAGCCATGAGATTAGATAAACTCCATGAATATGGGTCACACGCGAAATACCATAAGCTGACTGTGCACGTACAAGGAGCACGTTTTTTTTGTATAATTATAGAAGGCGCACGTGCTACAGATTTCAGGGTGTTTTACATGAGATGTTTTGGACTGATCGCCCATAACCGCCAATAAGAAGTGCGAGCGCCTGAGATAGGCACCATGAATATGGGACGACAAGGGAAAGGGATCACACGACAAAAACGAGATGGTTTGCAGACGATGGATAAGCCAATCAGCGACGCGATCAGTTTCGATTTATATATTGGTAAATTAAAAAACTGCACCACAAAAAGCCCTTAAGTGTGGCTCCCTCGCGACAAATGCGATGCGACAGGTTCCAGACTTTCGCAACATGCTGACATGGCATGGGTTTGCGACACGACAAAAAAAATTCACCTGGCAGACATGCTGACATGGCATGGGTTTGCGACGAACATTACAGTGTCACAGTTGACCCGAAACACTGTCATCAACTTTCATTCTGAATTTTCATCCGCTATCTTCATCCAGACATGGACCCACGCGGGCCGCGGCTGGCTGATTTCATATATCAAATATTCACTCACACGTTAATTCTATAAGCTTTCATTTTGCGGCGCACCTGACACCGTTGCCTGCTGTGTCCCGCATTTTTGTTCTGCTGCATGTATCGCGCATACTAACTATTTCCCGGTTAAATCCCATCATCCTTGCTGAGTAGCGTTTCCTTGTTTTAGAAGTCACGTTCGTTGTTGCGCTATGTCCGATGCCGCCAGCAACATTCGGTTGCTGGCGCCCCTTGATTGTCTTCGTAGAGGGCATTCTTGTAGCGAGGCTGACTGACGGGCTGTACTGCTGCCCGACGGATTTGTTGTTGTTACAAGCCCTCACTGACTGATATTCTTCAGGAATTTGCTATTTGTTTTCAAGCGCCTGTTTTGTGTTCGTTCCGCGTGTTTCTCATATGGTGTTTTTTTTTCGAGGGCGATATCTGCACAGATTGTGCAGCGTGGGTTCGAGTCCCACCACCCTCACTGACTTTGCTCTCTGTAATTTTGCAGGATATCCGGTCACTTTTTCCTGTTTCGCCGCATTCCTGAATGCCTGTTTCGCATTCCTGAATGCCTGTTTCGCGTGTGTGCTGTTTCTCGTTGCGTCTGCGGTTGGTTTGTCGTTCATCTTATTTCTGACATGTTTGCGTTTACCGTGTGCAGGTATTTCAACTATTTCATGCTCGTTGGCGATACGCATGTTGCTGTGTGTAATTTGTGAAGAGTGTAGTTTGAGCTATTTTGCTTATTGTCTTCGAATGTTTGTATGCCTGCGTGTATTCATGATGTTTGCAACATCTTATCACTTCGTTCTGACGTTTTAGCGTTCGCTGTGTGCAGGTATTTCAGTTTTACTTTTATCGCTGGCGAAATGCATGTTGCGGTGCCCAGCAACCTGCTTATCTTTTAGATTTTAGATTTTAGAAGTCAATCGTCTACAGGATTTGTTTTGTTCATACCTGACTTCACATTCGAAATAGTATGCACTGCACATTTATTGTAAAGATGTATAAGCATAGTTATGTAATGAATGTAGACTAGACAATCGAGCATGCTTTGCTAACGTGAGCACATTCTCCTACCAATTGTTAGTTAGCTTGCATATGTTTTTTCCGTAAACTGTAATATTATGTTTATAGTCCATAATCTTCTGTATAATTTCCGTAAATATCTGTCCGTAAATATCAGTCTCCTTTTTGTCGCTGCGACAATAATGAGCCCCCTACTCACGGTTTGTCGCACTGCGACAATAATGAGTCCCGTACTCACTTTTGTCGCTCCAGAATATAATTGTTGTGTCGCATGGTGCGACAAAAATAATAGATCATGCGACAAAAATGAAGTGCTACCCGCCAGGCGAGGTCCAAATAGAATCCACAGCACGCCTCATGACAACTAAGGGAACGGACGCGGTTGGGGCTACTGCTCAAAAGAAGGCAAAAAGGAGCAGCAGCCCCCCTGACTACCCCGACACGCTCGCAGAAAACTACACAGCTAGCGTAAAATTGAGGACATAACCTACTGAGATATCACTAAACAGCTACGAGGAGATATCTCAAGAAACAGCGGAACGTGTCAAGGTAGAAGCTAAGTTCTGATAACACAACAATCAAATGTACAGTGTTCGGACTAGCTAGAGCTATGGCCTGTCATACTGTGACAGTGGTCATATTTCAGTAATATATTTATCGGTACTCCGGAAACGGAAGCTCGGAACGATCAGTTAGGGTTCCGGATACGAGACTAAGATGAGATGATATAACATACCGGAGGTGCTTTATTGTCCATCGGCGGGGAACATGCGAACATGCATGGTGTAAGTGACACCACAGGACGAGGGGTGACACAGGAATATACACCCATCCAGGGAACATATCAACCCCCTATGGCCGGTCTGTGGCCGTACGATGAGGGTTGTGGCCGAGGTTTGGGCGAGTGTGCGTTTGCTTGTTGGCCGAAACGACTTATGTAGAATTTTGAAAATTAACCCGAAAATTTGCGGTTTTTATGATATTGTCATACTTAAAATTAAAAGCGGGCAATTTTAGATTTTGGCCGGGATGGCCGAAACTTGGCCGATGGAAGTTTTGAGTGTTGGCCGTACGACATAAAAGTTTGATATGCTCCCCTGCACCCATCCCCATTATTTTTTGGGGGGAGGGGGGGGAGACGAAAGTCTGTCTCTCCATGAGAGGCAGCGACTTTTACCCCCTATAAGGGGGGCAGCGGTACCGTCTCTTGTCAACCCTCGACCTGAGGTGCCACGTCATCCTTACATTTCGTTCGAGCTCCGATAATAAAACAACCCAAGTATTTATGATCTCATCTTAGAGTTTGCACCCGCCGTTCGACTGCCACTACCGGACCCTTCGTTTTCCTCCGGACTGTGTGATGTATCATATGCATTATATATATAATTCACACTCTCCATTAGGTTATGGGCTATCACCACTGTTGTGGTTGGTGATTATGCGTGTCTTCCTTAACAGGCGCATCTCCGCCGACAGCTTCTCATTCAATTGCTGCTCCTTCATGCCCAATTTGTCCTCTAGGGCACCAGAGCTCTCGTCTTTCTGGGTCTGCACCTCGGCATTGGCGGCTTGCCTCCCCGTGCCTGAGCACATGGGGCATAGCCACTCACCTTCTGGTACTCCATCCAGTGCTGGGGTCAAACACCACAAGTGATACCCCCTGTTGCACGTGTCACACAACAGCATCTCTGCCTCCCCATCGGTCTTCCTGCAAACTTCACATGCTAGGTGCTTACTGGGAACGGCTGCACTGCAGTCATACTGATCCTTCACCTGTAGGTGACATGGCGCGATGCTCTGCACGGTGCTCTTCTCTCTTAACTTGGTGGCGTCCTCAAGCACCACCACACCATCTCGCTGTATCTTGACCAGCTTCAGGATGGCGGATTTGGTCGCGACTTCCATGCCGCTGCGGGGCTTCTGCCTGATATAGACGAAATCACCCACCTTGAACTGGTGTGGACTAGGCTCGTAGCCCCCACCCCTTCTCTTTTCGTAATGTAATGTGTCACGATGCTGCGCGACCTCCAGGCTGCAACCAGCGTGTACCATCAGTCGCCTCACCACCTGTGCTCTCTGGTGGAGGTCCTTGACTCTGGCATCCTTCTCATCTTCGACCTCCACAGCAAAATCTATGCTGGGTGCCCGTTTCAAATCAGGCGGCACTACTGCCTCTTGGGCGAACAACATGGTGAACGGCGCCACCCCCGTGGACTCCTGGCGTGCTGCATTATAGCTCAGCACCAGTGGCCAAAGCTGCTCATCCCACTCATAATCGAGACCCTTCTCCAAGGCAAGCTTCTTAAAGCAGAACTTCATAGTGCGTACCACTCGCTCGGTCAGCCCATTGCCTTCTGGTGAGTCTGGCGAGGTGACTCGCCGGTCAATCAGGCAATCTCTGCACAACTGCTTGAACTCGCCTTCAAACTCCTTACCTCCATCCACCAAGCATTCTGCTGGCGCACCAAACACAGCCAGGACATGACTGCGAAATGCCGCTGCGATGGTGCTCGCCTCCTTGTCGGGAATGGGCACGCAGACTATGAACCTGGTGTAGTGCTCGGTCATGATGAGCACTCGGTTGTTGCCAGACTTGGTCTCTCTCCTCGAGGGCCATGCCAGATCCAGCGACCAACGATACATGAACGACACGATCTCAAGGGGGGACAAACATGCCTCCTCTCTCGCATAACGAGTCTTCACACGCTGACAGGTCTCACACTGAGTGACCACAGCCTCCACGTCTTTCTTCAAGTCGGCCCACCAATGGCGCTGCCACAAAAGATGCTGCGTCCGCCTTATGCCCCAATGTCCCGTTCTGGAGTGGTATTCCTTAACCAACGCGAGACGGTCAGCAGGCTTAGGTATTCTCACCTCCTTGCCCGACATAGTGACCATGTAGATCTCGTCCGTGGCCTCGTCCCATCGATGTCGTGCTGCTCGCCTCCTTACTCGACGAACTTCCTCTTCGGGCAACCTCACTCTACCATTGGACTTCAACCATCTGAGGCACCATGCATCATCGTGTACATCTCGATGCTTGTCACGATCTACCTGCTGCTCGGCCACGCTGGCCATCAGGTCCTCGAACCTGGTGGTACACGTCAACCTGGGGAGCCTCATCTCTGACTCTCTGGTAGGCGGACTCCAGGCAGGCACATCCACGTGCGCTGCTGGGATCGCGCCCTCCTTCACGAAGTGGTTCTCATGCCTCTGACGATACTGCGCCATGGTGTAGAGCTGCCACTCGTTCTTCTTCTTCTTCTTGGTTCCAGCCTTCTGTCGCTGGGCTCCAATTCCTTCTGCGCCTTTCTGCCCTTGCGAGCACATTATCCGCAGCTTCTCCTCCCAGTCGCGATGGGTCATAGTCTTCGCCACCTGCTGGGTGTATGCGTTCGAATTCTCAACCCATTCCGCCAGCAAAGCTTCCCTCTGCTGAAGGTCCGACCTCTCGTGGTCTGCCCAGTTGTTGTCTACAGCGATGGGCTGTCCTACCTGGGGAATTCTCCGCCTCTGGGGATTCCTTGCTGTGAGGAAGCCCCTTCCTGCTTGCTTCTGCGACTGCCATCAGCAGTTCCATTGCTCTGCGATCCATGGTCAGGCCCAGAATGCTCGCCAATTCTACGTCGCTTAGGCCGTCGGCCATGCGTAGCTCACTTGCGCTGTAGCCCATGGCTCGCGTCTTCTCTTCGAGGTTAACTTCTCGAGATTCTTCCTCGGCGTCTTCGCCGTCCTGGTTGCGCACCACGGTGCCCATCCTCGCTCTTCTGAACGCTCTTGACCCTTGCGTCGCCATGATGGTGGGTAATGCCCTCAATGGTTCTCCCACCACGTTCACCACGTAGTGAGGCGCGCGGTCTGTCCTTATCACTGGCCTGGGATGCCAGCCCTTGCATATGATTGACGATACAATTCGTCCTTCTGGTCTCACCACCTTGCTCATGACGGAGCGAAACTGGTGGCTCTGGAACAAGTTGCTCCAATACGCCCGCAACCGATGTGCGTAGGCGCCCGCTTGTGCTGCATCAAAGGACACTGGTCTACCAATGACGCTGGCAATGTACGGGAACACCTCGTCCCTGATCTTGGTTCCAGGTCTGTGCGACAACGGAGAAACATTTTCCAGGATATAACCTGGAGGCCTCTGCCGCTGCAGCTGCTGGAGTGTGGACAGAAGCCTGACCACTTCATAAAATAATTTGCTGTGCCTGCCATCCAGGCCTGTGAGTGTTCCAGCAGGGGAGAGATCCTGACATGGGAACCCACATACCATGACCCACTGGCGTCCTTGAAGAGCTCCTGCTCGTATGAAGTCGGCGCTGGTGGTCTCGCGCAGATCTTGGGGTAAAGCCCCAAGCTCTATTGCATGGGGCGAGATGAGGTCAGGGTATCGTCTCAGCAATGCCGCACACCTGGCTCTGGCAACCGTCTGACTGCTCGGGGATATGTCCTGATACAGGTAGCGATCCACCTTCATCCCACTGCGGAGCAACATTTCTAGCCCAGCACATAGGCCTCCACATGGTTCGTAGCACACCACGCCTTCCTGCCGAGCTTGCGAGAAGAATCGGCTGCTCAGCACCCTGGTGTCGACCTTCTCGGGCTTCAGGATGCGCTCACCTTCAAAGTACTCATTGCTGTACACAGCAGGGCTTCCCTCGCCATGCGTGCCTCGCGTTGGCCTAACCAGGCTCAGCGCCTTCCAAGCTGCTCTGGCTAGCCTCCCAGAGTCGGTCACCAGCTCGGGCAAGTCGGTGTCGAACATGTCCCCATGATTGCATTCTAATTCCTCGTGGTAGTGCAAATCGAACAGACGATGCACTGGTCCTGTACCCAGCTGCTCCATGGCAGCCATCCTGCAGTAGTTGGCAACCTGCACCTCTGGCGTGGCCTCTTCCCCTGGGGAAGCATCCCCAGCCAACATAAGGCACAAGTGGTCACAGAAGTCCTTCGTGTGAACTTCCCCCACGCCTGCGTGAAACGCAGTCACCTTCTCCCTCTCATGCCTTGCTCCAGTCTCATCTGTCGTGGACGGCAGTGGGTAGCGAGACGGCACGTCAGCGTTGCTGTTCTTAGCTCCTGGACGGTACTGCACCGTGAAGTCGAACTCCTGCAAGCTGATTGCCCAGCGTAGATGTTGCCCTTGGAGATCGGCCTTCTCCATCAGGGTGGTGAGCGGTGAGTGGTCGGTCACCAAGGTGAAGTGGACTCCATGCAAGTACTGCCTCAACGTGCGCACTGCCCATACCACTGCGAGCATCTCACCTTTGAAGCTGGCGTACTGTCTCTCCGTTTTACTCAGAGATCGGCTGATTGCCATACAAATGTACTCCTTCCCGTCATCGTCCTTCTGGCCCAGCACTGCGCCAATGCCATAGGTGCTCCAGTCAGTGTACAATATGAGAGGTCTGTCGTAATCGATGGGCCTCAGGCACCTCCCAGAACAGAGGGCATCCTTAAGTTCTTGGAGTGCTTGATCTTGCTGCTTCCCCCAGGCTGCCTTGATGTCAGTGACCTCCTTCTTGAGCAAGTCGTTGAGAGGGCGGGCCATCTCAGAGTAGTTTGGCCCCCCTGGCTCACCCACCAGGCCCTTGTAGTAGTTCATCATACCCAAGATCGAGCGGAGCCCAGTCTTGTCCTGAGGGCTTGGAAGCTCTTGTATGGCCTTGCATTTGGCTTCTTGCGCGCCAATGGAGTTGTGGCCAATACGATAGCCCAGAAAGTCCACCGTGGCTGCACCAAAAGTGCTCTTGCCTGCATGCAAACGGATGCCAGCATCCCCCAAGGTGCGAAGTACATCCTCAACGTCCTTCAAATGCTGCTCAGGCGTGGAATCCGTATAGACCACTACGTCGTCGACGTACGCCACCGTGCAATGCTGCAAGTGCCGTAACTCGTAGTCCATGATTCTTACGAACGCAGAAGTAGCTCCAGCTGCACCAAAAGGCATCGAGGTGTATTGGTACAGCTGATTCTTCCACCAAAACGCCGTCTTGCTCCTGTCCTCTTCTGTAGCCATGGGAATCTGGTGGAAAGCTTTGGTGGCATCCAGAGTGGTCTTGAACTTGGCTTTGGCCACCTTCTGGTAGAGCTCCTCTGGTCGGTGCGGCAGCGTGTTGTCTTTGAGGGAGTGCCGATTGACACCCCTGAGGTCCACGCAGAACCTCGTCTGAGTCCACAGGCCAGTCTCGTGATCCTTCTTGCCAGCTACGACCACGTTGCTCGCATGCCTGCAATGCTTGGCTGCTGGCTCTATGAAACCATACTCCAAAAGTTCCTTGCAATGGATATCGATGATCTCCTGCTCGCCCGGACTGTACTTCCTAGGTCTCTGGTAGGCGGCCTTGGATTCGTCTACGAAAGGAATGGAGAACGTGTTGTGCTTCGCTTTGCCCTTGTAGCCTTTCAGATCGTGAGGGCTGTTGGCAAAGGTGGTCTTGCACCTGCGAAGAACATTCCGCATTTCCTCCCAGTGTTCCTCCTTGAAGTCAGGATGTCCTCCAAACGTGGCATTGAGCTCAGTGTCGAGCCACGCTGCCTCGTCCTTGGTCACTGTCGTGTCACCCAAAGGTTGAAGCTCGTCCAGCACGGTGTGCGGCAAGACCTCATCCTGCTCCGCGATGTTGGCTTCCCAGCCCGGCTCCCATTGCCTCGAGGACTGCTGGGCCTCCCATGAAGTGCAGGGGGATCCACCCCAAGCACTGCGCGTGGGCGACATGGCATCGCACATGGGCACGCTCTCAGCCAGCTTGCCAGCGACCCACAAAATTCCGCACAAAAGCAGAAAAAATCGTAAAATTCTGTTGAAACGCACTGCGGCTGCTGGCGAGTTCGAAGCGAAGAAGCACGCCAATACTCTCCACCCCCCGTGCGCCAAGCGAGTACTCCCACCAGCGGCGGTGAAGACCACGACCGCGAGGACCAGCGCCACGTAGGTGGCCTGCGCGATGCAATGAAGTCGAAGATTGCGCCGAAGCTGCGCCCAGCGCGCCGCAAAGCGAGGTTTGTCCAACCTGGCCGGCAAAGCGGGCAGACGCACGCGGCCCAACAAGAAAACTTGAGACCAACGTAGGGACGGAACAGCCCACCCACGGCCACGTCGAATGTGATGCGTGTCCAAAGGGTCGCTTGGGACATGAGGGGCATGGCACGCCACATCCTCCGCGAAGACGCTGGCACAAACCCAAAGCCAAGCAAGGATTGCGATCAGGAGGGCGGCTGCACACTGCGACCAACACGTCAAGGGAATGACCACAGCCCGTAGGGGCACGACCATCCATCCTTCGGCATGAACACGGTGCACGCCAGCATAGATGCCCGCGGTGCGCACGACAAGCAACCCAACGTACCAAATGCAGGCGAGGGCCCATAAGACCCAAACGTTATAGTACGCACGACGGGGATAACGTCGAGCAGCCGACCACCACATTGGCAGCCAGCTCAAAAGTGAGGCCACACAGCGCCCCCACCAAATGCGAAAAGGGCACCATGCCAAGTGCCACGATATTGCTTCCCACATCGCCCAGACGGCGACCATGGGCACGGCACCTCGTACCAACCACCACCAAATCACTGCACTGCCCGCAAGCGAGATACACGCTCGCAGGACCTCCGGCCGCAAGTGGACTGCCCGTGCAGGCAGCCCACGGCCACAGCGCCGGTTGTGCATCAGGGCTGCCCGCCCGCTGTGCCCGGGGAGCCCTGTTGAAAATGCGCTTGCCGTCGCTGCGCCTCACGCTGCTCGTCTGTGTAGTGCTGAAACGCTTGCGTAGCCTCACTCCAATTCGAGCCAGCTGGAGAAGGAGGACGCTGTGAGGCGTGGCTGGCCGGCATCCTGGACGTTCTCGGCGCGGGGACGACATGGGTAGCAGCCCCATGGCGGTCAATGGAAGGAGCAGGCGAACGCGCAGCACCACCTACGATCGGCTGATGCTCGAACGTCCCGGGGGAAGGCGGCCATTGACGACGCGCAGGGGGGTCGCGAACCTCGTCCACATTCCTTGCCCAGCTCGTATCCACGTGCTCCGGCCTCACGGCCACACGAGCCTCACGGTTGGGCGGCCGTGGCGGGAGAAGGCGCGCCTCCAAGACGCGCAGGGCCGTCTGCAACCATGGCGCGGCCGATTCTGCGTAACCCCACTGCATGCATATGAACTTCCGGTCGTCCTGCACAAGGTAATCGTTCGTGAACTCCGTACGCCAAGACAGACACCGCTGATCATCCATGAAGATGTAATGCACCGGCGTGGCGTTTGGATGCGCCATGCAGCGCAGCACGTGTGCCGACCCAAGCTCCACGTACTTGCACAGCGAGAATTCGACGTTCCTCGCATAACCTACGCCACGCGTGTGTCCTGAGCCACGATGCGACAGATCAGCACAGGCTGACATGATGGCCTCCAACAGATTGGCAGAGGTCGTCTGTCCCCCAAGAGGGAGGCGCCAGCCCCGCTGCCCGCAAGTGATGGTCTTGTTGTGCTTCTTGGCGACTGCGCTGGTGATGCCCGGATAGTCCCGCAGCCTGAGACCTCGCTCCTGGTTGCACACGCCAAGCTCATACACGATCCGCTGGTCCCGGCAGCGGTTCGCATGTGCCACGGCAAACTTCACCATGAAGACGGCGAGGTTGCGGCGTTCCCTCAAGTTGCTCACCTCCGCCACGGTCAGAAACCTGCCCACCGAACTGACGGATGAGGTGGCCATCTGCACGGCATCCCAATCCGACCCTGCCGGAGATGGAGGCGCCCTTGTAGGGGACTGAGACAGCTGACGCGCCCGTGGCGGGCTCGGAGGCGTAGACGGCGCGCCTCCCGAGGAACGTGGTCGGGCATCACGCGGGACACGGATCGAGTCGGCCCATGAGCCAGTGTTGCTCACAGCAGGCGATGCAGGGGGTGATTCCCCTTGAGAAGGACGAGCGGCAGCGGCGCAAACGAATTGAGATGACAACGCACGAGAATCGTCCACGGGCTCACCGTCGCTGGATGCCGGCGATGGCGTAGGCCCATGCTTGAGGGCTTGGAGGGCGCGGACGCGTGACGAGCGTGGCGGCGAGTCACTGGCGGACCTGGCACGAGACGGGCCAGCGGCAGCCTGAGATGGGCCTGCTACAGCCTGGGTCGGTACTGCGGCAGCCTGAGATGGTCCCGCCACAGCGGCAGGGACAGGTGGCCGCGCAGGGGCACGCTTAGTGAGCCGTAAATGAGCCATGTCGTTGGGCGGTGGCGGCCTGCGCTTTGCGTCTGCATAGAGCGCCTCGTGGCCCTGCTGCCTGGTGTCGACCGACTTGAGCATTTTCCGCATCTCCCCCAGGCGCACGTACTCCTGGGCGGCAGCATTCTCGGAGAACACCCTGCCAGGCCCCCCAAGACCATCCCCCACTGGGTAGTACTTGGTGCTGGAGTCCGAGAAGACGAGCTCCAGAGGCGGTCTCTCGCCGCCATGTCGAGCATATTGACGGAGTATGCCATCAGAGAGAGCCTCAATGTCCACTGGGCAGAGAACTGGTACGTCCAGACGCCCGTACTCTCGTACCAGTGAGGGAGCTGGAGCTCGTCCAGCACCTCCTCACGGTTGGACACGCGCACATGAGACAACGTGCAATGCAGCAGATCGAGCTGCTGTGTGGCTGCGCTCGGCTGAACACAGAAGACGCGCTTCCTCAAATCCCACATAAGGGTGCCAGTGACTTCACCACTGGGGTACTTGAGCAACGACTGGAGCGTGCTCTGCAGCCTCTGGATTGGGTTGTAGTCTAGCTGCGACCTGCTCTCTCGGGGCCTGGCGACGTCCTGCTTGCTGGCCGAGGACGGTACATACGTCATGTAGTCGCCATCGAGCACCCAGCAGTTCTTCTGATCGTCGTGCTTCAGCTTTTGGTCCACATGCAGCCAGTTCGGGGTCATCAGTTGGTGCATCGTCACCCACTTCTGTTCGAGGCAGCGGGCGAACTCCACGCAGACATGCTCACGAGAGGGTCTGCTCGGCATGTCCTGGGCGGGATTCTGGAGGATGCGGCAGAGGCGCGCGACGTGATGCCGGTCTAGATACAGCCTCTGGTCCGCCCAGTGATAATCGAGCGGGGTATCCAAAGACGGATGGTCCCCGACATTTACCCGAGAAGGACTCCGTGTCCAGTCGGTGACCCACTTAGCGTGCCCACCTTTCCAAGGGTCCGGCTCCTTGTAGAACTGCTCGAGCATGTGCTCCGACGCTGCCTGTACGGCGGGCGTCAGCGACGGCAGGCTACTACGTCGGCCGCCTTCAAGAGAGCACGTCTGACGGCGACATTGCTCCTGAATCTCTGCTTGTGTGGCGACTCGATGTCGTGGGAGATCAGCAAGCGGTCTCGGCGAAGGAGGTTGTGACGTCACTGGTGACTCGTCATGGTCATCAATGTGCTCACACTGGATCCCCGAAGCCGCGAATCTCTCCTCGCTCGTGCTCAGAGGCGTGTGCCTCAGCCAATCACACTCCAATCCCTGTCCGAAAATCTCTGACTGCAGACACACCACCGGGTCCACGCGTCTGGGCAGGTCAGGACGTTTGGGTGGCGTCATGTCCACCAGCGGAAGCACCACCTGGGCGTTCGTGCCCAGGATCGTTGGCGCATGTGATACGGCCACTCCACTCCCAAGCTTGATATCAATCATCAGGGAGTTCTTCAATGGCCCAGTACCTATCAGCAGGTCCCACGAGTTCTCGGCCTCGAAGGTCACGAAGGCATACAAGCGGTGAAGCGTCATGTGCGGCGTGCCCGCTGCCAAAATGACGTCCACGTAGCAATAATGGGTGAACTTTGTGGGACTGTTGTCACATCTGGTGACCTTGGCGCCGGTGGTGGCTTCGTAAATCGTGAGACCCAGCCGCCTCACAACAGAGATCGAGATGATGTTACAGTTGGCGCCGGTGTCCATGAGGATTGCCCGGTACAGCATAAGCTCGCCACCGGATGACACCAGCGCAAGCCCCTCATATAGAGTGGCATTCTGCAACTTGCAGATGGGCTGAACTTGAGCCATCAATAGCACCTGCTCGTCGGTCAGATGCTGCGCCATCTTTGCCCTCAGTGCGTCGTAAGCGGAGGTCTTGATGGTACCAGCTCGCACATGTCCATGGTCACTGAAGTCAACCACCCCCAGATCGTCCACGTAGGCAGCAGCTGCACATTGAGTGGCGACGCTGTCGACCACCCCGCTGGGCATCTCGTCCAACGGCACCTCCTCGGTTGCACGATGTCCTGAACCGTCTGCTTCCCTTCTCACTCCTTGCGTCGTTGTGGCGTGCGTGTCTTCCAACTCATGCTCATTGACCTCAGCGGGCTGTTCGGTTGCATCATTCGGATCCTTGCCCAGGAGCTCCTCCAGTGCCACAAGATTCTCGATGTCCTTCGGGAGATCAATGGCGTTCTGGGATATCAGGATGGCAGCAATCTGCGAGCAGGCACGCACGGAGCTGCGAAGATTGGATGCCAACAGGTGGACCTTCCTGCTGAGTAAGTCGGGAGGGACGGCTCTAGGCACCTGAGCGGCCCTGTCGAACTCCTCCGCTCAGGACCTGTGAACCACTTTGGTGAGGCCACCTCACGAAAGTGGTGCACGAAAGTGGTTCATAAAATTCACACTGCTGTAACCCGTAACGCGCCGGGTATTCTGAATTATTTATGACGTAATTGCATATAATTTAGATTTGGGATCTGCCGTTTCCCGATATTCAACGCGGATGAATACGTGGCACATTGTGGCAGTCCGATCAAAACATTTGCTACGGCCAAAATCGCTCCTCACCCCATAATCTATGACGATGACGATGACACCCGAATGGTGTCATGGCATAATGCTCGGGACCTTTGGCCCGGTTTCGGAACAACTTTATACGCAAAAACGAAAAAGACTTTTTCCTTCGGGCCCAACTTTGTTGCGCTACTGCAGGCACAGCCCCTTGTGATTTTAATCACATTACATGAAGTACAATTTTTTCCAACGTTCGTAACTAAGATATATTTATTCACAAGGCGAATACCTTTTTCTTGAGCTCTTGATCGACCCCATCTGCAACCGCATCAGCTTCGTTTGCAGTCGCGACTGCAAGCTAAGTTGATGCGGTTCAAGATAGGGTCGACCAATTCACGACAGGCGAGGGGTGTTCTTGCGTTCTAGCGCTAGAAACTTGTCAGATATATTCGTATCAATAATCT
Source organism: Cymbomonas tetramitiformis (assembly GCA_001247695.2). Classification (NCBI taxonomy): domain Eukaryota; kingdom Viridiplantae; phylum Chlorophyta; class Pyramimonadophyceae; order Pyramimonadales; family Pyramimonadaceae; genus Cymbomonas; species Cymbomonas tetramitiformis. Next base: position 16,993 of record LGRX02003074.1, on the reverse strand, counting down.
GTATGAGTATATCCCGTAAGTTTCAGGTCATACCTTGAAGCATACTTCAAACAGTCGCATATTGGTTCCAAACCCAAAACATCCGCCTTAGAAATAAATTGCGCGTTGGGCGCACAAGTAACTTGAAGCTTTGAGCTTCAAGTAACTTAAGTATATTCATCTTGGAAGTATTTGTGCCAAGTTTCGTGCTCTATGACGCACGGGAAGCCCTTGGCTGTTTGGCATCTTTGGGTTTGGGTTCGAACCCAAACCCAAACCCAAAACATCTGTCTTGGAAATAAATTGCGTGTTTCGCGCACAAGTAACTTGAAGCTTTGAGCTTCAGGTAACTTAAAGATATGTATCTTGGCAGTATTTGTGCCAAGTTTCGCGCTCTAGGACGCACGGGAAGCCCTCGGCTGTTTGGCATCTTTGGGTTTGGGTGTCACGTTCGAACCTAAACCCAAAACATCTGCCTTAGAAATAAATTGCGCGTTGGGCGCACAAGTAACTTGAAGCTTTGAGCTTCAAGTAACTTAAATAAATATCTCTTGGCAGTATTTGCGCCAAGTTTCGTGCGCTAGGACGCACGGGAAGCCCTTGGCTGTTTGGCATCTTTTTTGATTAACCCAAACCCAAAACTGCCTTGCAGAATTGGAGTTATCATGCACTCTAAATAACGAAACCTGGCAGATACGTGTATTCATAACAATAATATGAATATATCCTGAAAGTATCAGGGCCTACCGTCAAGCATACTTCAAACAGTCGCATCTTGACAAGAGGCGTTATGGGTTTGGATTCTCTTGTCAAGATGCGACCGTTTCGAGCATACTCGAAGGCATGCTCTGAAACTTACGGGATACATTCGTATTATTGATACGAATATATCTGACAGGTTTCTTGCGCTAGAACGCAAGAACACCCCTCGCCTGTCGTGAATTGGTCGACCCTATCTTGAACCCCATCGACTTAGCTTGCAGTCGCGACTGCAAACGAAGCTGATGCGGTTGCAGATGGGGTCGATCAAGAGCTCAAAAAAAGGTATTCGCCTTGTGAATGCATATATCTTAGTTACGAACGTTGAAAAAATTGTACTTCATGTAATGTGATGAAAATCACAAGGGGCTGTGCCTGCAGTAGCGCAACAAAGTTGGGGCGGGCAAGCGATAACTCGCATTTCCATAGTTAATAACTCACAAACGGCGTTGTTGTCACTGTTAAGAACTGCAAAAAGCGACAGGAATTGCAAAAACGGACACGATTCTGTACAAGACGACACAGTCATGCGATGCTCGTTGTCATCGCGACACCCCCCCCCACTTCGTATGTTTTAAAGTTATAATCACGATCTCCGAATTCGCCTGCCAGGTCAAAGCCATCGCAGCACGAACATTGGTGCACATTTTCGCATTTTCGCATTTTAGTGAATGTAACCCTTTTGGATATTCGCTACATCGCGGCCAGATTATTGGCTGAAAAAAAGGATTCCCACAGGGCATTTGGTTATTGGTCATAATGTCCAGGTGCTATAATGACCTGGAAGCTATCTTCCCAGAGATCTTCAAAATCGTAACGTTGAATTATAAGATTTATACCCCAGGCAAAATTCTGCTTTCACCGCCAGATTGAAAACTCTCAACTGTGAATCTTGCGGTTCGAAGCACTCTTGAGAGTGAAAATCGGTTCTCTACCCCCTTCGACCCTAGAAGCCCTAAGGGATACCCCCCCTACGAAAGGTACTCGCGAAAGTGGAATTAAGGGTTTTTGGCTCACCAAAGTGTACTCGGTCGATGCGAATACTCGATTTCTGGACAAAAAGATGCGCCTCGTCGAGATCTTTCCATCGATCCGCGACTTTAGTATTCGCATCGACCGAGATCACTTTGGTGAAGATCCGCACCCTTTGGTGAATCACGAAACCTGGTTTGGTGATTCACAGAAGTGGTTTTCCACTTTCGTGCACCACTTTCGTGAGGTGGCCTCACCAAAGTGGTTCACAGGTCCCGAGCGGCGTCTTGACCTGGAAGCCCCGCATCTGCTGAGTGTTGCCCAAGGCGACAGCGGCGCTGGCCTGGAGACTCGGTGCGTGATCGATGCCAACACCATGACCACCTCCCAAACCACCCCCAGCAGGGCAGTCCTGCTCATCCTCCTCGTATTCCGCCTGTTGGGTGAAGTTGGAGTTGTACTCGGTATCCGCATCGCTGGCCTCTGATAGAGCCTGTGCATCGGCGATCTCGTCATCCTTTGGAGGTGACCCTGCCTGGAGGCCTGACAATTCTGCGGCGAGCTTCTCCTTAACCTCGGCACTGGCAGCCACTTGCTGCTGCTGCTGCTGCTGCTGTGGTTGCTTCTGCTTGGCCTCCGGGAGCTTAAGCCACTCCTTGGTGGTGATCCCCATCTTGTGCTTGTCAAAGCGGTGTGCGATGTTGTAGGCACGCATCTGGGCATTCTTAACCTCATCTGGCCACTTGGAGTTCTGCCTGTCCTTATGGAAGTTGGGCGGCACCCGGGAATCACGACACCCCGTGTAGCAGCGCTCTGGAGAGTGAGGCAGGCGCGTGAAGCACCAGTCACACTGAAACTTCTTCGAAGCATCAGGTGGTGGCACCTTGCTGTAAGAAGGTTTCTGACGCTCGGCATTGTTCGCTTCCCTCGCAGGCTTCTTGGCGTCGTCGCCACCATGCTGCGCCTGCTCCTTCTTCTTGGGGTCCCTGCGTCTGTCCCCAGTCTTGGAGGCAGAACCCGAGCGCCTCATGGCTGACACCAGTGCAGACAGGTCAAGCCCCATCTGCCTGGCCTCGAAGCAGGAGTACACGCAGTTGAGCCTGCGAACCAGCTCCTGCTGCAGCGTGAGGGCCCAAGCCTCTGCATCGTTCTTGAGCTTGTCCTGCGCCTCCACAATCACCTCGAGGTCCTCCCAAGTAACCCTGTTGGGGGCAGGATGACTGACGCGCAGCTGCGCGGACACGCGATCTCGGTATTCTTTGATGCGCAGGCCCTTAATGCATTCCTCGATGTTCTGCCTGACGACGGAGTCCTCCACCCTCCTGCCGGTGTTGAGAGCTGCCTCCCTGCGACGACAGCTCTTCACGTAGGCGAGACCGTCCTGCTCGTTGGTCTGCGGCTTGGCGATCAAGAGATCTTCTTTCTCTTTGGTGCCCTTCATCAAGAATTTAGCTTCGAGCTCTGCAACGAACGCCCTCAAGGCCCAAGAGTAGTGAGAATCTTCAGTGCCATCTGGCCCCGTGAGACCTCTCGTGGAGGTTCCCTCGCCTGCCCACTCATCAGACGCCTCGCCATCCTCATCACCATCCTCGAACACCTTACAAACTGCCCAGGTTGACCCTGGCGCCAGCTCATGAAAAGGAGGCTGGGCACAACGCACAGATCCCTGGTAGGCATCTCTCATGGTAACGTCCTTCAGGACATGGCAAGCGTGTGAAGCCATGACGCCATTCTTCAGGTAGGCAGCACACCACCAGTCATAAGCGACCGAGGTGGCATGGTCATCCCCTGCTAGAAACGATGGTATGCTGTCCCACAATGATCTGTAGTCTGGTCTGGACCCAGCGAAGGCCTCCTTCTGCTGCTGACTGAGCGCATGGTAAGATGCTGACTTCATGTACCTACGCTTCCTGGCCTCAAAAGCCCGCTGGGCTTTCGCCACCATGTCCACGAAACGCCTGATGAAGAGCGCTCTGTCCTCACTCTTGCTACCGGTGTACTGGAGTCTGACGTCTTCCTTGTCAAGTGAGTGGCTCTCCTTCTCATAGTGATCCATCTCGTCTACGTCGTCAAACGCAAAGAGAAACTGGTTTGCAGGCGCTGAGGCTACTACTGCTGCTGCGAGTGCTGCTGCTCCTAGCGCTGTTGCTGCTGGAGATGACGGTGCGGAGGGAGTATTTTCTGAGCCCGACCCCTCTGCGCTCATATACTCCGTGTCAAGGTCCTGACTGGTCCGTCCTCGTGCCAGCCGTCGTGCCTCACGTTCTCTGGAATGGACAGAGGCAGCGCTGGGCTCTGCCTCTTCCTCCGTGGTGAAGTGCTGTGTTGATGCTCAGTCAACAGGACCAAAGGCTAGTCCCCCCTCTCAGCGCAAAGCTCGTTCCCCAGTAGACTGGAGGCTTGACTCAGACTGGCTCAGGCCAGTGCACTGAGTGCCCCTGGATTCGCCTTGCTGAACAAGTGAAAGAACGGAACGCGTGTGGGCAGCGAATGTCTAAAGGTCCAGCACTGCGCTTCGGTGCTCTGAATCAGCAGCAGATGCAGAGTATTTGTACGAGGAAAAATTAAAGCTGGGCCAGTGTTCATAAAGAGGACAATGACAGTGAGGGCAACTCCTCAACACCAGGAAATAGCACTGATATGCAGCGGTGTGAGCTAGGCCAGTGTGCTGAGCACCCCTGGATTCACAACACCACTGCTAATCAAGAAAGCCATGGCTGGCATATAAGCTCACTCCCCAGTCCAGTCCAACAAACAAGTACCAGGTCGCTGACAGAGTTGGAAGCTAAGCCAGTATGCTGAGCACTCTGGATTCGCAGCACTACTGCTGATTCAGAAGGTGGCCCGTGATATGAGGGCCTCACCGGTTGACCAACACCGTAGAAAGGATAGAAGAATTCTCCAACACATTGTGATAAGGCAGCAGAAGGTCACTCCAGTAGTGAGCAGCACCCCAGGCTGGAAACGTAATTAGCTCTAAATCCACCAGGTCACTGTGTCAAACCAGGGAATAAACCACTCAGTTGTCGCCTTCAGAGTTGATGCAGCTGCCAGTCCTCTGGCAAGCTCTTCCTCTGCTTCAGGCTTAGGCCAGTACACCAGGGGTGTCCCTGGATTAACCGTCAGACAAAGTGGAGCTACCCAAGAAACCGTAAATTGCAGTTCCAGACATAGAGCAGTGATTCACTGCTGATCCACTTCTTCGCTGGTAAATAAAAGCAGATGTCGCCGCTAATTAGCTCACAGGCCAAGCACACCTGCCTTTCAGCTAAGCCAGTACACCAGGGGTGTCCCTGGATTCACTTCAGACAAGGTGGCCAGCTGGAGAGCCCACTGGAAGATAGTTCATCAAGGTGCACATCAGCTGTTGATCCACTCTTAGCCGGTAAGACGGGGCAGATGCCGCTGCTGATTAGCTCCCAGGTGACACACACCTGCCTTTCAGTTAAGCCAGTGCACCAGGGGTGCCCCTGGATTCACTTCAAGCAGGGTGGTCAGCTGAAAGAACCACTGAGAGCTGCTCATCCAGGTGTACATTAACTGCTGATTGACTTTGTCGCTGCCGCCGCCCAAGCTCATGCAGTGCTGATTAGCTTAAAAACTGAAGGACACCTGTCAGCAGCTAGGCCAGTGCACCAGGGGTGCCCCTGGATTCGCTGAAGACAAAGGTGTTGAGCATATCACTGTGCAGAAGGAGACCGCTCATGTCTGGTGAATTCAAAGCTGATCCGTCGCCGCTGTTGCTGGAAGCTCTTCCAGTGCAAGTACCACCAAGCTCAGGGAAGAAAAAGGTTCCGCCAGTGCACCGTGGGTGCCCCTGGAGTCGCCTGACTTCCGAATCCGCTCTTTCAACTGCTGCTAACTTCTCGCCAAAGGGCCTTCACTTCCGGATTAACACTGAAATAAAAAGCCGCTCCGCGCAGGACATTATTGTTTTGAAAAAGTATGAAAACAGCAGTAAAATATATCCGTCAAAATTGATATTATATCACAAAATACGAATTATTGTGTGTACAAAAGCTGTGAGCAGAACTGTCTTAGCACTCTAGCACTGGCACGCGAACAGCCACCTAGTACTTGCGAAGGCAAAACAATAATGAGTCCACTAGCCTGACCTTCGGTCAGAGTCTACTAATATCTCAATGTCCTGTCACATTTCCCAAAACTGTAACGGGTTCTAGCCCCTAAATCTTCATCTGGCCAATGGAAAGTCATTATCCCATGCCAGCTCTAACAATGTTACCGTTTACCGCACTCTGACTGACACGTCAGCGGCAAAGGAGTCACTGCCATCTTCGTCTTATCATTCTCTGGTCACCTGATGGTGACTATATCTTCTCTGACGAGTCCGTATCTCACAGATGGTCATCTTCGTAAAGCCTGTCATGCTGTCACCACTGTCATGCGTGTCACCAGCTGAACAAACCCGGCGCGGTACCATGAGAAGCCGGCGTTTGTTACATAGGCGATGTTACGTGCACGTGCAAGGTCGCAAGTGGACGGTGTCAGACGCGAGTGGGTGTCAGACGCGCGAGTCACGAGTGGCTGTTAGACGCGAGGACGCGAGTGGGTGACCGGCCCGTGGGCGCGAATGGGCGGTGTTAGACGCGAGGACGCGAGTGGGTGCTAGACGCGTGGGAGGTCGCGAGTGGGTGCCAGAATTGAGGTCGCGCTAGTAGGTGGTGCTGGTGTCAGACGCGAGGAGGCGAGTGGGCGTTAGTTTTAAGGACGCGAGTGGGTGTTAGACGCGAGCGAGGACGCGTGCGGGTATCAGACGCGAGGTCGCGAGTGGGTGTCAAAGGCGAGGTCAAAAGTAAGTGTCAGACGCGAGCGATATCACGCTCTCCCTTAGATATCCTCGCGGATCGGCCCTTGGCCTAAGAGCGGCGAACTTGTCCACTGTAGACGCCATCCGCCGTGCGGGTGTTGGTCCTCCAGATAAGCACGTGCGGCCTTCACCTCATCGATGTCGGACGTTGTCGCGGCTATGGAGGTACAAAGCCACCCATGTCGGAGTCTTGCATCAGCTTCTTATTTGCTCGCGTGAGTGCACTCATTGCACTGAAAGTGTGTCGGGGAGGCGGTGCGGAAGCGACTGTTCGGGGATGGGGGGTCATTGAATCTGACTGCGGGAAACCATACAAACGTGGGCCATCTGCAGTTCGTTGTCGTCGATGTCGACGAAGGTGTCGCGAGCACCAGCCCAAATGACGTAATCATACGTGAACAACGCAGACGCGAGAAGTGGGGAATGCATATTGCAGAGCCGAAACTCGCGGCCCAGCCACGTCATGCGTCAAATTCAGCTCACCCGCACAACCGTGCATCCGCTTCATATGTTCACACATCTCCGCTTCATAAAAGTATGCTCCAACAATCACGCAGCATACGATTGGCTTAACATATCAATTATTGTATAAGTGGTCGAGCGTGTTATAACATTTGATATAACATTTCCATGTGTTGCAGGGAAGGATCTCAGAGAACAAGTGCATTCAAGTGCCGCTGCTAAGGACGCAGCGCGCCGCTGGTGCGTTCACCCTGCTGCATGCATGGTCGGCGTTGCAGCGGAATGTTGCTGCACTCATTCTGATACATGAGCAGTGTTGCAATAAACTGTTGTTGCATTCATCCTGATATGCATGCGTGGCCGTTACTGCAACAAATTACTATTGCATTCATCCTAGTACATGAGTGGTCGGTACTGTAGCAAAATGCACTAGTATTTTGCTATAGAAGGATATGCGGAAAGAATATGCATGAACTGGATGTCTAATCAGTATTTTCTAATTCGCGTGCTACAGGTGCTACAGGAGCGAACGCGGAGATCGCAAATATGCACGTGACATTCTCAGCGCATTTTTTAATCGAGTGAAAAATCGAATTTTCGATATGGCGAAGATGCCAACTCAGGGTGCCAGCCTGAAAAACCCCGCGTGGCATATTATGTATTACATGTGACTTATGACAGAAAATATTTTTTCTCGAACATATTTTTTCCAAAAAATAGAAACGTCGGGGATATTCAAGTTTATAACGTGTAACTAGGGAAATGACTGCGCGTATACGCGGTGATGTGCCGTGCAGAATTCAATATAACTTCCCAAATGATGATGAAGTATACGGAGCCAATGTCTGCAATCTCCGTTGCTAGTACATGTATAGTGGCACCTAGAAATGCATATGACGTTGCTGATAATTGATACCCCGTATATACCTAGGCGCGTATACAAACATGCGCAGTCGATGTACGCTCCGTGTGTGCTGTTTGCATTACGTGCTAGGGGAAAATAGCACACGTTCGACGATCGTGCATGACGGATTGTGTATGACAGTCTGACGTAGATGATGATAGTGGGTCATATGCCGAGAGTATAACAGCGTGACCTGATTACTACATGACAAATGGTAGTACTAGCGTCATGATCACTTCAGATACTGACGTCACGATATGACACTATATGGCAGTTCAGTCAGCTCATGAATGATGAACAGGAGAAATGTGATTGTCACGGTTGTCAATCCGTGTTCATGTTTGTACAGCACAATAGGAGTACAATACAGTTAAACATTTATAGCAGTGGGAATCGCACATTGTCACGTGTCTGCCACGTGCGACATGTTCGTATCGTTGTATGATGTAAGTCACATCCGACTCAACGGGTCATCAACATATTATCCCCATTTTGGGATAATTCTTTTCAAATATCCAATCCAAATTCTAAAGTTTGATTGTTAAAGTAAACATATTTCATCCAAGCAGATCTTCGCTGGCCTTTTCATACAAACGATCAAGACCATTTTGAAACATTTCTGGTAAACCCCAGGCGGCGCATCTTGTAAGAAGCCAGGGTTTAAGGCGGCTAAGCACACTAAACACGACAAAGTATTTGACATAGTATTTGACGCCGGAATAAAAATTTGCCCTTAGCCCCTGTAAAGCAGTGGGGGCTACAGCAGGCTGAGCCGGATTCATATCATTTATGACAACCATGTGATGCGCGAACACCACTTCTTTTGAAAGTAGCCACAGCCATGGCTGGCGCGTTGTAAAGTAAAGAACTCCACGCATCGAGTTCCCCACAATTTGCTGAGAATCGTAATAATAGTCACCCCGTGCATACCCCGGAAGGATCCGGGATCCCAGTTTTGGGACTGGGAGTTGATATGGCATGGACACGGCGCGCCTTTCCCGATCAGCTTTTGGAATACTGTCACTACATACTTGTAGGTCAAGCGTTTTTCCATGATGAATCGTTTCCACGATAGGATCCCTCTGGCCCACCTCACGATTCTCGCCTCGAGCTTGGGCAGAGTTGCATCCATATGCTCTCAGCTCCCATGAAATTTTGTCTGTGTCTGGGTCGATGTCGTAACTGAAGTGCCGCGCAATATACATTGAGCGTACGTAGTTGGAAAAGTGATCAATCTCAACCGATGCGAAACACACTGAGTCAATTTCCGACATGAAGACGGCATGTGCTGGGTAAGCAACCCGCCATGTCCCCACCATGTCGGTGTCAGGATCGTGTGGTTCTCGAACGAGTACCCCAATCCCAGCTGCCTGCTCTCTTGCAAAATCAGAAGTAGGGAAGTGTAGCTTTGCACTCCTGTTCCCGGCACCGCTGTCTTCAGTATCTCACCCGACTTGAGACTTGGAACTTCTCTCCAGGACGTTTAGAATCTCGGGAAATGCACGGATAATCCGTGACAATGTGACATAACATGTATATTTTATTGTACCAAATGCCTTTTTTGGCTTTTAACACAACAAACTACACCCCCTTTGTCAAATCGAGCTACCGAGGTCAAGAGTGTTGGCCATTTCAGATCAATAATTTGTTGCTCGCAAATATACCCCTCGAGCTTTATGATGATCCAGTACTTGTTGCAAAATTCAATAAAGCTATCAATGAAACACTTCTTTATCTTGTCAAAACCGTCCCTAGATTTGTTCTACAAATCCATAGTAGTGATGATGTATGTATTCTTTAATTCATATATGTTGGCAGGCCGTGTGAAAGCAAGTTCCCAGATGTTACCTCCGCCCGCATACTGCATTCCATGAAAAAACAGAGCTCCCACGTGCAAGAGTAATGTTGATCTTACGCGAGGCGACAGCGGACCCTACAACTGGATCTCAGCACAAAAACATCTTGTGCACAGGCAAGTTGCCCCCCTGCTCACGCCCGGCTACATACCAAATATATCTGAAATCCCCCTTCCGAATACGGGCATACATAAGGGCTGCATATTCTGAGAAGACAGGATGCATGCTTCATACCTTTCAAAAGTCAGGTTGTGTGGCTCCAATTGGATGATCGAACCACATGGACCCGCCAGCTCGAGAATCTTCGCCTCGTCGTGCTCAGGTAAGAACACAGACATCCGGATTTCGGTTTCTGCAGAGAGAGCGAGCGGCGGAATCACAAGAAGCACTCCATCCAGTTCGAGGACACCTCCATCCCGGGAAATGGTCTTCACAATGTAGTGCGAGCCCTCTTTCCGAGCTCTTCTTCTGAAGCCAGATAAGGGCTCGAACCAAACCGGCCTGCGCAGTTTTCGACACAGCCGAGGGCAGAGTTCACTTGATGCTCAGTTAAAAAACCGATCGTACCTTCATCTTGGCAAAGCGACCACCAACTTGAGAGTTGAGACTTGAGTGCAATGATAAAGTGCACACAGCAAGGTAGCATGAATGCAAATGGAATTTACGGGCACACTGGACCAGCATTTCTATCACGGCAGGAATTTGACGCCTTTAGGCATGTTCTCCTCCTCAACCATTTTCTCCATCTTATATACAGGTGCGATATGTGAGCCGTAAGAGGTGCCCATGCGCAGTCATCCATGATCCATGCCAAGACCACCAGCAGAATGCGTTTGCTCATGATCATGCCCAATGGATGCCACCAGCGTGGCAAGGGACAGGTTCAAAGGCTCTGCGCTCAGTTTCAAAGACTCCGTGGCAAGGCGGCGGTTTACTGGAGACTCTAAAAGCAAATTTGGGCCTGTGGCGGACTGATCATGTCCACCCTTAATATGGCAAATAATTGAAAGCACATGTAAACCGTTTGCATACGCTCTCTGTATTTAAGACTTGCACACTTGACCAAGTTCCAAGCACTGCATGCCAAGCGGAGCTGTTTGGCTTAACGTTTACAAACAAACAAATGCCCAAATGTGAGGGCAGGCCTCGGGTTATCCCACGTGCCGTCGATCCTCACAACTCGGAGCGTGCCTCTTAAACAGGCTGCGCAGGGGTGCCTCTACCTGAGCTGTTTAGGTGTGAAACCGAGCACATCTCTTAGGACTGCAAATGGCGCCCACAATTGTTCCAAGAACGAATACATTGCAGCACGCGACCTTGGTGGACACAGGCATCTGGTAACGCAATAGATGGCAAAATAAGGCAAAATGAAGAACCACATTCCGAGCGTGGGGTGAAGCAGCTCGGGAAGAATATCCATCAGGAGTAACATCTGTAACATGCGAGCTGAATCTGGCGAGCATCCCAACATGGTTGCATACGGCCATAGCGCCAGCGGGTACACCAGAGGCAAATAGCGGTGCATCAAGAAGTACACCCCTTTCATACCACACCAACACAGCGTGATCTGAGCTATGTGCGGGGGGATGGAAGCAACAAAAGATCGAATAGATGTGCAAATGCGCTGGACTGCAGGCATGCGACGCGCAGTGGCTATTATTCCCGTTATTGTTGGTAACGTGTACTCCGTCAGGAGTAGTGCTGCTCCCAGCAGCCAAATGGGTGGTGAATTGATCTCGTAGACCAGCGCCGCAATCAATGTTCTGTATTCAAATGGGCCGACGATTCGTCTCCAAATTTGTCTCCAAACTGCTGGATATACTGTAGTAGTGCTGGAAGTACTACTAGTGTAGCAGTGCTGGCCTCCGCCTCCTTTGAGCCCGACACAGCCTCCGAGCCCACCTCCTCCATGTCCGCCCCCACCCTCACCACCACCTCCCTCACCGACACCTTCTCACCTCACCTCCATCTCCTCCACCGCCAGCGCTCCACCCCCAGCACCCCCACCCTCTCCTCCTCCCCTCCACAGCCACCGCCCCTCTCCACCTCCCCACTCACCGCGCCGACGCCTGCTCCGCTGCCCCCGAAGCAAATGCATGGCCACCGCCACCCCATCGCCGCCCCCACCACCTCCTCCCCAGCACCTGCCCGCCTCCACCAGCTCCCCCACCACCCTCACCGCACCCCGAGCCCGCCACCGCGCTCACCACCTCCCTCCACGCCCACCTCCCTCTCCACCGCCCTGTCCACCACCGTCACCTCCGTACTGAAGTAGTGCTGGAAGTAGTGCTGCTCCCAGCACAATGAGTAGTCGGATCCTGAGCATATATAAATGCTGCCATATAAAGACTGCCACCGTGTAGACAAACAAACTCCATGCGAGGTCCACCAGCCAGTCACATCCCATCCACAGCTGGTCTCCAATTGTGTAGAAGGCATGGTGCAAGCCGAGCTTCTTGGCTGGGATCTCGAAAAATAATCTAAATACGCCGCCCACAATTGTATCGATAATCTCAACTTTCCTGTGATATCCACACATACCCTGCAGCTTTATTGCAGACTCGAAGGTACGAACTTAAATGACTGGAACGCGCAGAAGGATTATGCTCCCAACTGCAATGTCATGTCATACGTGATCAGGCCTTGGTTTGAAGGCGGCAATGGATACATACTTCATCACTGGTTGCGACATTGAAATCTAGCACTGGTCGGGACATCGAACTCCTTGTCTGAATAATTGTGTCGAAGCATGCCGGTTGCTTGGCAGCACTGCAGTGCATGCCAGCACACTGTTTCTATCTCCCTCCCTCCCTCCCTCTTCTCTCTCTCTCTCTCTCTCTCTGTGGACTCGTTCCAGGTTCTAGCATACCGCTCGACAGGGTGCTTGAATGGAGCACAGCACTTCCCATCTAGGACCAGATGAGAAGAGAAAAGACAAACAGATGCCTCCCTTGGGGCGTAGGGTGCTAGGCTTCCTAGCCTGGGCCCAGACGAGATGCACCTAATCTGATGCACTACCACATACACATATTGCGCTATCTGATCAATAGGGTAGTTGATTGGAGGACAGGACGTCCCATCTAGGCACAGCCGAGGCGCTCTTCATCAGATGTGCATAATTCTAGGGTTTATATCGCCTACAGCACAAGCAATTGTCGTGATTGTAAGCTTATATGGATGACTGATCTGGGAATGGCTTACAACTTCAGCTTCATGGTCTGGAAGAATTCATAAGCGTGGACAATGGAGCAATCGGAGGGACTTTCACTTGCATTTCCTCCGTGTTCTGGAACCGGCTCCACAGTCCCCTGTGGAGAGGGCACACCGCACCCCCTCAGCACGCCACTGCCTGCATCCCTCGGTAGTAAGATGAACAAATTGAGATATCACAATTAATTACGCGGTGCACTGGACGATATCAGTATATGTATAAAGACAATGTCACAGTAAAATCTGGCATAGATACTGATGCAGTATTGTCACAACACCGTGCTTACCGTGCTTCACGCCACTGTTTATGACACAGAGTGCAATGATTCACAACTATATGACGGAGAGGATGAGTGCAACACTATATGAGCGCATGTATGGTCTGCAGGAAACTGAAGTATGACATGCTACAATATGGTGTAGCCTATCTGACACAACACTGTACTCAATTCACTGAGACGGGAATGAGTTTAAACACTTTCTGCCTGTCAAAACCCCTTCTCTCACTCTGTTTGAAATCGAGAGAAGTTTTATACCATTCGTAAAAGGTTATCACTGCTGATGCATCTGATACTGCCATATTTTTCTTTCGACCAGCTGGCAAAAAAGCCAAATTCATCAATTTACTACGAGCAATTCCGCGGGTAAATTTCCGTCAAGGACTCCCTCAAGCGTAAGAACCATGGCCGTGATGGATAGGACAGGAAGGGCTCAGGCGGGAAAGGCGCCGGGCCTTCCCGGGCCTAGCCTGGTTCCGCCGACGCGGAAGCAGCCAGGAGCTGCCCCCGAGGTTCTGACTGCAAGGCGAGGGTCGAAACCGTACACTCCAGGAATAGTTACAGGGCAGGTTAAGTTGGTTCTACTTCTTGGGGGTTATGAGTGCTGACTGCTGAGGGAGTGCTCGGATACTCTTGAAGGGGGCCTGCCCTCCAGGTCAATCCAGTTAATTGCCTGGTATATGACGGAGCTCTGCTAGGTGGTTAGCACCGGCCCACTCCTACCCCCAGGGTGAGGGGCCGGACGCCTGAGGCCACGACCAGCTCATTTCAAGGCGATGGGGTCTGAACGTCATTATATCTGGTGTGGGATAGGATTATTAGGGGCTGGGTGTTTGGTGGCGGGCGGCACGCTCTCTTCCTTGCCTGCGCTGCCAGGTAGCTCTTCTTCCTCGCCTGCGCTGCCAGGTAGCTCTCTTCCTCGCCTGCGCTGCCACGTAGCTCTTCCTCGCCTGCGCTGCCAGGTAGCTCTCTTCCTCGCCTGTGCTGCCACGTAGCTCTTCTGTTCAGGCGGCCCTGGACCGACACCCGGGGTGGGTCTGTGTCAAGGCGGACGCCAAGAATGCCTTCAACGCGGTGCACGGTGAGACGATGTTTGAGGCCATCGAGCGGGACTTCTCGGAGCTGCGGACGGACCTTTGTGACGGGGTTGAGGCGAACCTGGGGTTTCGACTGGGGGTGTTGATGGCTCGGTGATGCGGTTTGTCAAATCGAAGGAGGGCACACGGCAGGGGGACCCCTGGGATCGCTATACCTGGCTGCTCCGTTACAGATGGTGCTGGAGCGGGTTCGGGAGAGGCACCCTAGTGTGGTCATCTCTGCCTACTTGGGTGACGCTTTCTTCCTGGTTCCTTCGATTGTCCCGCCGCTCGCGTATGGCACTTATATGGAGGAGGCAACAGCGATTGGCCTAGATATTCAGCCGGTGAAATCGGCAGCTTTCTCGCCTGTGGGTGACGCCAGTTGCTTCGAGGACGGGATGCCGGGTGCGCGGGGGGAGCTGGACTTCATCGATGTCTTGGGAGTGCCGGTGGGGAAGGCAGAGGCGGTCAGCGCGGAGATATTGAAGAAGGTGGAGAAGTTATGTGTCATTCTGCCCCTCTTGAACAAGCTTGGGCATGCGCAGGCCCAGGGGCTCCTGGTTCGATTCTGTGCCCACCCGAGGCTGGGGTTCTGGCTGCGAGGTGTGCTGCCGGAGATGATGCGGGAGGCGGCTGAGGAGCATGACAGGAGGATGCAGGAGGCGCTGCGGGACTTGCTGCCTGGTGGTGGATTGGCGTAGCATTCCTGTGAGTTTGCCACCCTCCCACATGGTTTGGGCCTGACTAAGGCAGCGAGAGTGAGCGGTGCGGCCTGGCTTGGTGGATTTGCACAAGTCTGGGAGGATATGCGGGATGAGCTCTTTCCAACAGTTGACGGAGGGGATCGAGAACCTCGGGGCTGAGAGCGACTTGCCGTATGTCAATTCTTTGCAAGCGGCCATGCAGAAGGTGTCGGAGGCGGTGGAGGAAATTCCATTACAATGCTATTATAATAAAAGGTGTCCCAAGGGTTCAAATCCAAAGTTCAGAGTTCCACAAACAACAACCCTAACAAAAACGAACCTAAAAAACTCAAATAGCTCCTAAAAGCTCCAGAAACCTAAAACACTCGTACAAAGCGGCAAGGGTGATCGCATCTCACTACTCAAGCTCATTCAACATTGAAAGGTTCACTGCGGATAATCCTCCAACGCTCTGCTGTGTAGCCCGAATGCTTGAGCTCCTTGTAACGCGGCCATGATCTTCTGGCCCCAATACGACATGAACGTCGGGGTCGACCACGTTGCCGACACGAGCTCGGGACCAAGTCGATCTTGCCTGCCTCTAGCGCACTCCTCCACGAGCTTCAGGAGGAGAGCAAGGTGGCAACGTACGGAGATGTCCGCCCACATCACTTTGTACCCTTTGGAGTGGAGGTGTATGGTGGGCTAGGGCCTGCGGCGTATGGATTCCTTCGGAAGACGCAGCGGCGCTTCAGGGAGCGGCGGTACATGGAGGAGCACCCGGAACGGGGAGAGCAGGTAGATGGCGATGGCGACGAGGACGGGGATGAAGAGGCGGCACATGGCGGGGTTGTGGGCTGGAAGGAGAAGTGGATCCGGTTGCTTTCTTTTGCGCTCGCGCGAGGGGTCGCGGGCTGATCATCAGGCGGGCTGTGGGGCGGTGTCCGGACGGAGGTGGGTGGCGCTGGGCTGGTGGAGGGCGTGTGGGAGGAGGCATGGGCCCGGACCTGGATCGAGTGGAGGCGGCCCGACGGGAGGGGGTGACGATTTTGGCGCTGATGGACAGGGCGTGGGAGGACGTGTTCGAGGAGACAGACTATGCCACGCAGGATGGACTTGGTGGCGGGGCGCAGGAATCTGGGGTAACGCAGCAAGAGCAGTTTGGACAGGCTTCCGGTGGGGCAGGCGAGGCAGGCATGATAGCATCGAGGCTTTTGGAGAGCATGGAGGATGTGTGGCGGGAGGCGGAGCATCTTTGCATTGTGGGAAGTCAAGGAGAGGGCACCGCCGAGGCACAGTCTAAAGGGGCGCATGCGGGCACAGGCAGGCCCAGCCAGGCGGCAACAAGTGTCCAGGATATCTTGGCGGAGTGGGATGACCTCTCATCGCCGGGCCTGGAGGGTGGGGTCTGGCCGGACTCAACAGCAGAGCAAGG
The DNA here is from genome assembly GCA_001247695.2 of Cymbomonas tetramitiformis. Lineage (NCBI taxonomy): Eukaryota > Viridiplantae > Chlorophyta > Pyramimonadophyceae > Pyramimonadales > Pyramimonadaceae > Cymbomonas > Cymbomonas tetramitiformis. The sequence continues at coordinate 548 of LGRX02003074.1, read as the reverse complement.
CCTAGCCGAGCAGGCGGGTGGCCGGCCTTCTTGAGGGGGCTGTTGGCACGGGGGGAACTGGTGAGGGTGACGAGGGAGATGTGGGGAGGCTCCAAGTAGGAACAGTGCGGCACGACATTTGTAGGGCAAGTGTGGAGTGCATTGCTCGAGTTCGCGGCTACCTCGCAAGGCATTCAGTGCAAGGGCTTCAGTCACATGGAGTTGGTGTTGGGGGTAGAGGGCTACAGGCGCAAGTTGGTGGCGGGGCGCAGGTTCGGATGAGGGCAACCCAATTTATCATTCTCAGCCCCTTGGGACAGCCCTTGGGGATTCCAGCCGTGGCGTGGGTGGTCAAGCTCTCTTGAGACCAGGCTCTAGGGCGAGTAGAGGGCAGCAGGGTGGTCCCGAATGTGGGCTTGGTGGTGAAGGGGTGGCTCGAGTGGCGGAGGTGAGCCGGCTTCGGAGACACAACAACAATGTGCCGGCGGGGCAGCCGCAGAGGGGCTCAGGTGGCCCAGTGAGGCTCAGGGGGCAGAGGGGTGGTCCTGCGCGTGGGCTTGGTGGTGGAG
>LGRX02003073.1:0-30539 GCA_001247695.2 Cymbomonas tetramitiformis | reverse complement strand
TGCGGTCGGCTGGGAGCGAGTCCCTGTCCTGCTTCATCGGGCACCTGTGCACGTCCCTGGCGACACTGGCTTTGGGGGTGCCCACTGCCCCGTGCTTCCAGCGGTCGGCATAGCCCCACGGGGGTGGCTCCAGTGGCACCGCCGGGGCACACCGCTCGTCTACCAGGGCAATGGCTGCGTGAAGCGGGTCAGTGAATGTCGCCCTCAGGGTGCCCTGCCAAGGGGACGTGACGCTGATGTCCCCCTTGGCGGGGCAGCGGCCTGTGTTCCACAGTCTTTCCTGGAGCTCCGCCAGGAGCAGCTGTTGGAACCTGCGAGTGTCCCCGTCTCCCGTGTGCGCCAGACATGTGTAGTCAATGGCTGGGGGCACTGTCATGTTCCACACGGAGTCGTACTGCCCCCCTGGAGCGCCTCCTGTGCCGAAGATGGTGTGCAGTGGTTCCCCTGCCGGGTGTTCAAAGAGGTCTTGTGCGGTCAGGGCCCCCGCTGCGGGAGTTTGCCCAGGGTGCACCTGTCCCTGTAACTTCTCCCCCGCTTCCGCGAGATGAGCCCAGAGAAGCCCTGCTTTGAGCAGCACAGGTGCCTGTGAAATATATTCCACCACCTCTGTCGTCAATGGGAACAGCCCCGTGGGCACGGGCGCCGTCTGGGGAAGTTCCTGTGGTGGCGCTGCTTCATGTCCCGCCGCCTGCCTTGGGTCCCGCTCAGCGAGTCCCGGTTCAACTTCCATTTCCTGCGGATCGTGGTGGTAGTGTGCTTCCCCCCCCCCGTCCTCAGGTGTCTGGCCCGCGTTTCCTCCCCTTGATGTCCCCTTCCAGGGGAGAGGCTCATATCCCCTAGGAAAGGTGCGGAACCTCAACAGGGATGTGTCGTTGGTCAGAGTTCTTCTCGTGAGGAGCTCCCTGTCCGGGACTCTCGGGACCACTTCCTTCCCTGTAAACAGCTCGTCCATAATGACCTGTCGTCCTGAAATGCACGGCACCCTAGCAGTTGGGATGCTCCGGGTGGGGTGTAGTCCGCTGTCGCGGAAGTTCACCTGACTCTCCCCCGTCCTCTGTAGCTTGGGCCCTGGTTCTTCGGTCTCTTGCTCGCTGACTGCCGAAATTTCTCCAGTTGCAGACGCCATTATATTATCGCCGAAAGTTTGCCGCGCCAGGGAGTGAGGATGTTTTCGAATTTGAAGTGCCCAGTTTGTAGGGCTCGCAGCCCGTGCGTAGTGCGCGGAAGAGTGTCGTCCCTTTTCGCGTCGGTTCACGTGGCAACCGTCACCTTCGCTGTCACTCTTCTGATCATGAGGAGAGCGTAGTGAGTTCTTGCATCGGATCGAAGGGTCAGATTTTGTTCCGCCATCTGCGCTGGTAAGATCCACGGTGCCCCTTTGTTCTACATGCGCCGTTCGCCGTTGCGGTTCACTGGGCCCGTGATAGGGGTGTCGGAGAGTCCGAATCTTTTTCTCCAGACCCCTTGAATCCTTGGGCCTTTGGGTTAGCATTGGTGCCCTTCCCTCAGGTGTCGCGGGGCGAGGTTCGTGCGCGGCACAGGCGGGCCCCATTCCCCCGTGCCGGACTCCCATGTGAGCGCTCGGGGTCTTAACCCCCTCAGTTTCCGTCCCCTGGGCGTGGGCGCGCTCTGCGGTACCGTCGTTTGCGCTGGTCCTTCGGGTTTCTCCCCTCGGCCGTCTCATTAGTGGGGGTATTTTCTCGTAGCACAGTGTCTTCCTCCTGGGCTCACGGAGGAGTTCCGCGAGTCTCGGAGTTTTTTCCTGTGGCTCCACTAATCCCGGCGGTGTCCTCGTGATCCCCCTGCCCTGGGGGACAACGTAACTTGCCCCTGTTTTTGTGGGTGTCTGTTGTTCCTGGCCCGCACTCGCGAACGACTTGCCCTCCGGGGCTTCACTATTCGTCCGGGACCGCTTGTCCCCCGTGGCTTCGCTTGTTAAGTTTTGCGATCTCCGCGGGGTATCCCCCACTCTTGGTTTGGTGCGCAGGATATTCATGCGCAGGTCTTGCAAGTCCCTTGGGCACCCCTCTCGGGCAGCATGCTCTCGCGGACAACATGGCTTCCACTCGGGTGCCAGTCGAATTCGCCTGCTGCCTGTCCGGTCGGGTGTGTATTCCCTTAAGCTCCCGTAGCTCTCCCGGGGGGATTCATTATCTCCCGGATACTGCACGGGGCATCCTTCCCCTGCTTCATGCGGGTCGAGCTGCCCCTTCTCAGCTCCGGGCCATCCCGTGCTCGCGACATGTCGTTTTTGGGGCTGCCCACCTGTCCATGACCGTACGGTGGGCTTGGAGGTCATCACTTCGGTCGACCCCCCGTCGGAACATTGGGCTGAATACGGGTTTGTGCTGTCCCTTTTGGCGGTCCAATACGAGAGTTCGTCCCCCATTGGGACTCCTGGTTCCCTGGACCTCTGGCTGTCTGCCTTAGTAGCGTTGTTATAATCGCACCCAGTATGCTTGCGCATGCACGATTCTCTGGCTCTCGAGGGGGGCGTGTATCTTGGTTGCCGTATCGCCTGCCTTTCGTGAGGATCGGTCGTACCGTCGGTGTTGTCCGTTACTCGGAATATCTCTCTCTTCTGGTTGATACATAAGGAAGGCTTGTATCTATTATCTCGATAAGGATCCCCTCCTTGCTGGTGGGCTTTGTGAGTGTGATTAATAGTGCTGCCCCTCCTCACGGGGGGAGGGGAGTTATCGCGATAATCGGTAGCGTGGCTGGCATTAGCCCTCCCCTCCTCGGGGGGACAATACCCGTTCAAAGCATTCCTCGCCCATGAAGGGGCTCTGCTGTCGGGGGTTGCGAGATTGCGGGGGTGCGTTCCCCTGTCTACGGTAGGTATTCTGGATTTGGCGCTGGCAGGCCATGTCCTAACTGCAGGCCTGGGTCCTTTTTTATTGAACCACGGGGGACTGGCCTCCGCTCCCCGTGACCCGGGGACCCCAACTCTAGCCCACTTCCAACGGGCCCCCCTTGGGGTCGGTCCCCTATCAAGCATGTGGCCCCTCCAGACGGGGGGGGAGTTGTTGTCAACAGCTTCTGCTGTAGTGAACAGCGGGCCTCTAGTCCCCAAAGTGTCAGCCTTATTGATGTTTTTGTTTGCCCACTGTGGGTCCCCTTCAGGTGCACTTCGGAGTGCCGGCTCGGTGAACGACGTGATGTTTGCTGCTGCCTGCAGACCGGGTCCTTTGCCGTTTCTCCGCAGGGAGCTGGCAACTGCTCTCCGTGGGCCGGAGAAACAAGTTCCAGCCCCCCTTCCGCGGGCCCTCTCTGGGGTCGGTCTTACTCCCGGTCTGTAGGTGAGTCTGAAGGGTCGCGGTGCCTGGAGGTTCTCTCCCTCGATGGGCTGCCGGGCAGTGTCAAGCGCCCGCTCGGGGTCTGCTACTATCTTTCCTCCCAACCGGGAGTTCTCGCCTGGTGAGGTGCCGTGACCGCGTGCCGATGCGGTGGGGCTCGAGTGGGAAGGAGGGACGATGACGGTTGGCACTGCCTGCGGACTGGGTCCTTCGCCGTTTCTCCGCAGGGAGCTGGTGACCGCTCCCCGTGTCCCGGGGATGCACGTCCCAGCCCCCCTTCCGCGGGCCCTCTTAGGGGTCGGTCTTACTCCCAGTCCGTAGGCGTGCTCCGTCCTATTGTCTGATGCGGGTTCACGGTACAAGATGCAGGTGTGTGTTTGACTGATGTCACCACGGGACGTACACTCCTGCAAGTCAGTAGACGATGAAAGTTTATTAAAAAAGTTTACCAGGCGCGAGTCCCAGCGCAGATGAGTCCTGCTGTCTACACAAGGCAGGATAGTACCAGCCAGTCCCTCAGGGACGCCGGAAGTTGCGGGTCCCTGACCACGGCCGCGATGTCCGGGGGCGGAGGGCTGTGCACCCTGGCGGACTCCTTTGCCCTGATGTGCAGGAAGACCAGCTTGGTGTCTGCCCTGAAAGGGCAGTCGAGCTGCCGCTGGAACACCAGTTCCTCCTCTGTCGGCGTGCTGAGTGCACAGGGGCGCTCCACCTGTTGTCCCCCCCCTGTGAACCACCTGCGCCGCAGCACCTGCTCCCGGAGGACGTGCCCCCGCGGAAGGGACCTCCCCAGACGTACAAGATGGTAGTCCGGGGAGAACTGTATCGCCCAGTCCTGCGTGAGGATGCTTTTGAGCTGCGGTGAGGCCCGGATGGCTCGTCCCCACGGGGTGCTCGCCGCTCCTGCCAACCCGAGAAGCCTCTTCTGGTAGGACCCCGGGAGGCCTCTCCGCAGGTCCACATCGGAGTGCCTGGCGACAACCCCCCTTAGGGTCCGGACTTCGTTGCTGAGCCCGTCCAGGTTCCCCTCTCTGCAAAAGTACTGGAGGCCCAGCCCTTGTACTATGTCGGCCATAGCGGCCGCCGCCTCCAGTTCCTGCAGCGATGAGTTGGGCAGTGTCGCAAGTGCCTCCCTCCTGCGAACAAAACCTCTCCAGCGGACCACCGCCACAAGGGTGGCCGCCGGCCACCTTGCAGCTTTCCTGCGGAGAGTCCCGCGCCTCCGCAGGATGGCAAGGAACGAGACCACCGCGATGGCCACGGTCCAGGACGCCCACGATGTCCCTGCCTGTCCCGCCGCCCGCGGCTCCGCCCGCTCCAGCGTGAACCTGCGACGCTGCCTGAAGTGCCTGCGCGGCGGGGGGGCTCCAGACCCCGATGCCCTGCTCAGGTGTCTGGTGTACGCCCCCTGCCGCGTCCCCCAGAACGTTGCCGCAAGCCTCATACGGCAGGCCCAGATGTGGGAGCCCACCGCCGCCCGGATGGAACCTGCACGGGTGTACAGCGTTCTCCAGTCGTCCGGGCCTGTCCTCTCCCCCCATCTTGGTCCCTGGAAAGGAGATGCCGGCCCCCCCAGGCTGGGGACCGTGAGAGTGAAAGGGGCAAACTGCCTCGTTGGGTGTTGCGCCCAATGCAGTGGCCTCCCCTGTCTGGTGGCCAGCGCCTGGCGGAGCTCGCTTCCCGGGAGCTCCTGCTGCTCCCTCAGCAGGTTCTCGAAGATGCCTGGTCCTTCTTCCTGCGCCCCCTCCTGACGCAGCTGCAGCCCTGGGATGGTGCTCTCGAGCGCTTTCCGGGTGCCCGCGTTGATGATGGAGACCATCTTCACCTGCGTAGAAGGCTGAAAGAGGAGAGTACGGGTAAAAGGAGAGTTGTCCTGCGGAAGGGGAAGAGGGTTTGTAGTTAGTGTCCCGTCTGGTTGAACTAAGACAGGAAGGCGACGGGTGGGAAGGTCGGGTCGCGCGCTGTGTCGGCCTCCACTGGGCTCGTTCGGCGCCTCCGGTATTTTCCCTGCCTGATTTTTCAAAAAATATATCTACCCTCGCACACAATACTACGTAATTTACAGATGTTGAACACATATTGAAACATTCCCTCATGCAGAATATCTTTAGTACATGTGCAATATGTCTACAATCAGAGTGAATTATGCAACACATGACTGCATGGGGTAAAGGGGTAAGACCCCCCTGCTGCTCACATATTGCATAATGCTTACAATATGTCCGCAATACGTATCTGGTATATTACAGGTATATCAAATGTGTACAGAGGCACTACTATGCGTCATCACACTTTCTGCAGTACCACATTCCAGTGGGGATGTCAGTGAGCCCTGCGCATCGCACGTGCATAGCCTCTTTGCAGCCTGCCCTCTCACACAGAAGGAGCTCGCCACCGACTCTACACTTCCCGCATGTGTCAAAGTGACCATCACTACCTACGGGCCTATCAACGAGTGCAAGTTTCTCCATATTGCGGTCGCTCGTATCAAGTATCACCGCTGAATCCATGCAGGGGTGTTTGACTATCACTACTTGCGCTTGGACTTGATTGGCCAGTAGGTAGGGCTCTCGGTTGTCCATAGTGTACTTGGAGGTGTCCCATGGGTTGAAGGTGTAGTAAGCCTTGGACACCTTGTCCACGCCGAGGATGGAGTTCTTCAGCTTGAAGCTTGCGATCTGAGCTTCCGTGGGCACGGGTAACCAATCACACTTTAAAAAAGTGTAGAGCACACCGCCAATGCTAACCCGCAGAATGGCGTTGATGATACCATACCTGCGCACGAAATGTTCAATGTTTTTGTAATATACGTACAACATACCCTCAATATGTTGGGGACGTATTGCATATATGTTGCAGAGATATACGAAAAGGCAAAGAAGCATGCAAACCGGTGGTTGAGGTCGTACCTGTCCTCCCACTCGTCATCGGCATCGGCATCATTCTTGGGGAAGGATGCGCGGACGAAACACTGGGTTGTCACTTTCCCTTTGTCCCCGTCTCTAGTGCGATAGAAGACACCGCCGATGTTCACCTTGTTGTACTTGGAACACATGGGTTCGGGACCCATCATGAGCGACTTCTCGTAAGCCGTGTATTGACGACCAAGCCATCCTTCAGGGTCCTCCAATGGACCGAACGCGATCACGGGCACAACACCCACCTCTTGTCGGTACCTAGAACGTGGATTTGCATGTTTAGAGCGCGCGGCATTCTCCCTGTGATGACAACATATTCTTAGTATACTTACAATATATGATAAACATACAGAAACAAGTTGACAATATGTTGCAGGTATACTACTACAGATAGTACATGCGTGCGAGCTTGCAGGTTGCACCTCCGCCGGAACAGGTCGTACTCAGCATGTTGTTGAAAAAGCTTTCGGTAAGCGGGAATACTCGCTCGCATCCAGCGGGTCAGTTGGTCAATCTCCAAGGACGTTGGCTCCAATGGCTTGCCCTTGTCCCCGAAGGTAGTGACCACGATGCCGGGAGCGGGGCCCGCCATCAAAGCCCGCGGGACACGGCCGGCAGTAGCTCTTTCTCGGTTCAAGAGCATGGTCAGGATGCCTCGTAGGGAGCGCAAGGTTTTCAACCTTAGATAGCCGTTCATGATGCTTGCCACGGGGAGCGCATTGTTCTTCACCCACCTAGCTAGCTTGCCATTCATGGACTCGAAGGCATACATCCACCATTCACGCACAGGTCCGAATCGCAGGAGCAGATCGGCCCAGTGCCAGATTTATGGGTGTTGATTGCAAGCCACTGTGGAGGACCATTCGCTTCCAAGTCCTCAAAGAAAAGTCTGGTCTGCTCTCTCAAATACTCCATATCCTGCACGTACGAATCAATACGTTTGTAACATATATTCAACATACCTGTGACATGTGGAACTCATATCACACCAACATTGAATACGTACCCGAGGTTCTATGGAATGCGCAGTGCATTCCCGTATGATGATAGTCAGTTTGGACACAATGTCCTGCAGCGCATTGTCGACTTCACCATCATCGCGAGGCCAAGAGGACAATACCGCCAACAACTTGGACTCGAAAGCCTTCAAAGCCGCATGCGCCTTGAGGTGCTTTGCGTATTTTGCGCCGTTGGAGGCGGTTGAGGTGCGCAACAAATGCTTATGCCCATCGCCCCACCGGGTGACTCCCCGCAACTCCTTCAAGAAGGCGAGTGCGGTTTCCCGAGAACGTAAGGTGGTCGAAGCCTTCGGACGCGGTGGGATCCCCCATGGACCGTTTGTCATTTTGTACACCTCATGCGGTTCCCCTGTCCGTGTTGCCGTATACCGTCAACACGTGTATGACATAATGAACACAATTACAGAAATGTTGCACTAATACAAAACTCACCTTTCGAATTCTGCACCCACTCCGTTTGCCCCCATTCTGGGTGCAGGCCCTCCTCCTCGGCAAAGTTGCGCGCGGCCTCGTTGAAATCCCGCCCAAGCAGCGTTGTTGCAAGCCTGTTTCCCAAGTTCATGATTTCGTGCATAGGATCATAGAGCCAATCCAACGCCAAGTTAAAGTACGACAACCTTGCGAATGCGGCGGGCAACTTGAATCCGGTGGCCGAGAAACGTTCCGCCATGTCCGCTTTCGACCAACCTGATTTGGAAAGTGCCTCGTGTATTTCGCCCATTCGCTTGACAAACTCATGCGTGTAGTTCTCCGGCGGCCCTGCATGGCACGTGCACAAGTAATACAACATATCTGTGGTATGTTGCAGGCATGTTGATGCATGTTGCAAACATGCTGCAAACAATCAAACTGGGTGGCATAGCGATGAGAGCGTACCAGGAGGATGTTGCTTGAAGAATGCGTAGAAGATTCTTCCCAGCGCTGGACTGTGACATCCTTTCGTACGGCACAACATGCAACACTTGTAGGCGTTTACATCCATTCGCTTCCCGGCATCGACCAAGCCTTTGTAATCCATGATCACCCCGAGTAGCATGCACCGTACACGAACATACTCCTCGGAAAAGGCGTCCCAAACTCCGCAGCCCGTCTCCCACAACTCCTCCAACTCGTCGACCAGCTTGTCGTACAAAAGAGTCGTATCGGCGGGATGGATGCCATTAAGAATACCGTAGACCTCAAGGTACTCGTACTTGGAGCGTATCTCCGGCGGCAAGTTCAAGATTTGGAAATACATGGGAAACACGCCCGCCTTGTTTTTCCATACGGAAGCCCCATCCGCGCAGAACACGATGATTATATTCCGCAACTCCTGGAAAAACTCTGGGTACCGCGCCTTCTTCTCTTTCCACGCATCTCCGTCTGCACACTCCGGACAAAATACAACTCACCGCGGTATACATACAACTGTATGTGTACATCTGCAATATGTCAAAGACATACGTTAAGTGTATTGCAGATATGCCCTTTGCAGATCCTATCACAAGCATTGGGATCATAGACGCGTGTTGGGCTCTTACCCCAAATTGTGTCTTTGCGTCCACTTTCAGGAGACGTATGACGGCCATGCGCCCGCATGAGCTCAGCAACTTCAGGTGAATGGAATAGCCTCCGGAAAATTTCCTTCAAGGGCCACCAAAGGAATTGCAATCGCGGCTTCTTCGGAGTGCCATCCTCCGGAGTGCCATCCTCCTCCGCCGCTCCAAAGCTTTGCCACCGGCATTCTTTATAATGTGGACAATGATCCGCGTTCTCCAACTCCTTCTCGTACAAACAACATCCATTGACGCACATGTCCACTCGTTGGTACGGCGTACTAAAAGCGTCGAAAGTACCCATAGCTTTAGCGAACGTCAAGGGGAAATGGGTTTCGCGAAGCTCATCAAAGTTGTGAAGTAGGATCTCACACAACGAGGAAAACGATTTTTGGGTCAAGTTTTCCTCCAAGTTCCATTCCAGAAGATCCGCGAGGAGCTTAGTTGATCGCCGCACGTTGTGGTCCTGCGTACACATCGCAATTTCAGTGGTTGTCAATACATATGCAATATACCGCAATACATTGTCAATATGTAGGAGATATGCATACTACATATTGCACGTGCAGTTCACTGCACGATATTTGGCATAATAACGCGTTCTTACCGTCTCCCCTCCGAAAAGCTCCTTTGCAGCATTCACAATACTTTCCAATTGTGTAGCAATCGCTGCTTTAACGGAGTGGACGGCATCTCCGTCGTCTTCTTCATCGAACCCCAAATCCTCCCCACCGCCAACCTTGGTCTCACCATCGGCATCCTCGGTCTTAGGCGCATCGCCATCCTCGTCGTCGGGAACTCCGGCCTCGCCGCCTTGACTCGACACATCCTTGGCTTCCACGTCCTGTTGTGCGTGTACCACCTCGTCTTCTGCGCTTGTCCTCCCGGCTTCCTCAGCATGTTCGCCCTCCTTGTCATCCATCGTGACGTCCACATCCGTATGTCTGTAGGAGAGTTGCAATGCACCCTCAACACGTTGTCAACATATTGCGAATGTGTTGTCACGCAAGCTTGCCCAATCATTCATGGGAGAGAAAGGGCGTAGAGTACCTTAAGGTTTCGCCGCGGTTGCCACAAACTACAACATCGATTTCTTCAGGGTCCGGTGCGGGTGGCTGGATCTGCCCGTGGAGTTTCCGATGTCGTGTGCGGGTGGCCTTGCTCACCACGTTTCCACGTAGGTCAACTCCGTAGCACATGGCACAATCGCATAGAAACCGCCCTCGCTCCAATGTTACGGTGCCCACATTTCGACGATGCATTGCATGGAGCGAGAGCCAAGGATCGGCTTCGCCCGCCGTGTCCTTCACCTCACCCATCTCGGTGTCCTTCGCCTCAGCTGGCTCTTCCACCGGAGATCTGCTTCGCCCACCGCAGTATATCTCCCATACATATTCAATATACCGGCAACGGTTTCTGATATATTGCAACATATTATATCATGAAAAATCAGTATGCAAGTTGAGGTGCCTAAATATTCGTACATACCTCATGGGCTCTTCCATCTCGGCAGCCATGGCATCCGTGGTAACCGCAATTAAAGACCAAACTCCAACCGCACGGATCAAATCTGGCCAATCATTTATTGTCGAAACGCTCCTCCAATGTCGCCCAAGGCACCGAACCTCCCGCACATTGTCTCGTGTAGGATTATCGAGTTGAGAGTCGTCGGGCAGCAGCGAGCCGTATGTAGTCGCCTCGAAGTTGCCATCGTGTACTAGGTAGACAACAGTTTCCATACGGATCGGTGTCAAAATTGCTTGATGAGCTTCGAAGAAGTCGTAGGCTTCATCCGCATTCGATGGTAGGTTGTCTCCCTCGGGGGTAACGTCAAGTGGAAATTGGTGAGGACTACGTTCCGCGTCAACAGTGACTACATCCATGAATCCAGGAATCCCGAAATAGTACCTGCCGTCGTCTAAACCAGCTGAATTTGCCGCCTCGTGCGCCTCGGGGGGCGCCTCGCCCGCATCTCTGCACAATATCGTCCCAACATGTTTCCAACATCCCATCAACATGCTGCAACCATCACGATAGCGTGCTGCAGCATAGTTACGGCTAAAGCAAGTAGGCAAGGAAACATGATGAGATGTATCACCTGGAAAAGCTCTTCGATATGGACGATGAACTAGTCGACATTGAGGATGCCCGCAAGTCAGGCATGCTACTTCCGATGGTCCCATCTAAAGCATGCCCCTCGTGCGCCTCGTACGCCTCGGGGGGCGCCTCGCCCGCATCTCTGCACAATATCGTCCCAACATGTGTTCAGCATCCCATCGACATGCTGCAACCATCACGATAGCGTGCTGCAGCACTATTGCAGCGAGCCACGTGAGGAATGGTGGGAGGGAAACCATGCCCCACGAGAGTCCCTTACCTTGCACTCCCGCCGGCTAGTGGAGGGCTCGTGGGTGCCTCAGCATTGGGCGGCGGGGGGGACTCCTTGCTTTGCGCCTCGTACGCCTCGGGGGGCGCCTCGCCCGCATCTCTGCACAATATCGTCCCAACATGTGTTCAGCATCCCATCAACATGCTGCAACCATCACGATAGCGTGCTGCAGCACTATTGCAGCGAGCCACGTGAGGAATGGTGGGAGGGAAACCATCCCCCACGAGAGTCCCTTACCTTGCACTCCCGCCGGCTAGTGGAGGGCTCGTGGGTGCCTCAGCATTGGGCGGCGGGGGGGACTCCTTGCTTTGGGCCTCGTGCGCCTCGGGGGGCGCCTCGCCCGCATCTCTGCACAATATAGTCCCAACATGTGTTCAACATCCCATCAACATGCTGCAACCATCACGATAGCGTGCTGCAGCACTATTGCAGCGAGCCACGTGAGGAATGGTGGGAGGGAAACCATGCCCCACGAGAGTCCCTTACCTTGCACTCCCGCCGGCTAGTGGAGGGCTCGTGGGTGCCTCGGCATTGGGCGGCGGGGGGGCCTCCTTGCTTTGGGCCTCGTGCGCCTCGGGGGGCGCCTCGCCCGCATCTCTGCACAATATCGTCCCAACATGTGTTCAACATCCCATCAACATGCTGCAACCATCACGATAGCGTTCTGCAGCACTATTGCAGCGAGCCACGTGAGGAATGGTGGGAGGGAAACCATGCCCCACGAGAGTCCCTTACCTTGCACTCCCGCCGGCTAGTGGAGGGCTCGTGGGTGCCTCAGCATTGGGCGGCGGGGGAGACTCCTTGCTTTGGGCCTCGTCCGCCTCGGGGGGCGCCTCGCCCGCATCTCTGCACAATATCGTCCCAACATGTTTTCAACATCCCATCAACATGCTGCAGCCATCTCGATAGCGTGCTGCAGCATTATTGCAGCGAGCCACGCGAGGAATGGTGGGAGGGAAATCATGCCCCACGAGAGTCCCTTACCTTGCACTCCCGCCGGCTAGTGGAGGGCTCGTGGGTGCCTCAGCATTGGGCGGCGGGGGGCGGGGGGAGTCTCCTTGCTTTGGGCCTCGTGTGCCTCGGGGGGCGCCTCGACCGCATCTCTGCACAATATCGTCCCAACATGTTTTCAACATCCCATCAACATGTTGCAAACATCACGATAGCGTGCTGCAGCATTATTGCAGCGAGCCACGTGAGAAATGGTGGGAGGGAAATCATGCCCCCCGAGAGTCCCGTACCTTGCACTCCCGCCGGCTAGTGGAGGGCTCGTGGGTGCCTCAGCATTGGGCGGCGGGGGGGTCTCCTTGCTTTGGGCCGCGTGCGCCTCGGGGGGCGCCTCGCCCGCATCTCAGTCTGCATAATATCGTCCCAACATGTTTTCAACATCCCATCAACATGCTGCAACCATCACGATCGCGTGCTGCAGCATTATTGCAGCGAGCCATATGAGAAATTATGGTGGGAGGGAAATCATGCCCCACGAGAGTCCCTTACCTGGCCTCTTGCATGCCACGAATCCTTTCGACAATCCGTTGCAAGGAATTAGGCACCGGTGGAACAAGTCGAAACGATTTCCCCTAAAAGGTTACCGTTGCCGGTTCTAGCTCTAAGATGTCGGAAGGTGGTAACCAAGCCGGCCACGCGGTACTGTCTGGAGATAAATCGTGCGCCAATCTGGAGAAATCGTGCGGGAGCAGTCGCGTTGGCAGCCACTTATGATGTCATACCGTGTCCACTTCCACATAGTGCGGATCGACTTTCCTGCAATGTGTTCCAGGATCCCTACAATATGCTCTCAATATGTATGCAACATATGGTAACCATGTTGCATACATGTAGCAAAGAGTCCTGTGAAGCAAGAAAGACACAACCTCAACGTCGAGAAGAAAGAGAAAGGGTGCTACCTCGCGGACAACTCCAGTTCCCTCGTAGATATTGGAAGATGTGGAGGCGCAATCCACGCCAAAAGGCGTTCCTTCTTCGTAATCGTTTCATACTCCGGGTCGCGGAAGCCTTCCGCGGTACTCCAACCTTCCGGGAATATGAGCTTGATATTGGGAGGGGGTTTGAGGGATGTACCCTCCTGAGCATTGGAAGGTTTGATCGGCTCTCGATCGGCTAAGCACCCGCCTTGCGCGGGATTTCTCATCGCGCGCTTGGCTAACGAAGATTGTTGTACGGGGGGGGGCCGCCTTCCCTTGGACGAGGGCGGCGGCTCTAGCCGAAGGCAAGCCGGCTCGATGTCGCTCCGCATCACTTGGTGATGATGATTGAGGGGATCGTTCATGGCGAGGTCGCTTTTCACCATGAACAATTTGATCTCCTCGGACCATACTGCATTGAAGTCCCCTTTACCACGCCCATCACCCTTCGAAAATGTACTGCAATTATGCTGTAATATATTGGACATATACTGCGGACATATTGACGATATGCTGAAGGAACTTTCAAGTAAAGCAATAACCCAAAAGTAGGTTTTCGGACCCCCCCACAAAAAACGCACACAAGCTATGTCGCAAAATATAGCTCCTGAGTCCATATAACAAGTCTCACCAGAATTGAAGAACATGTTTTTTCAACTTTTTTAGGGCTCACTACTTCAACACTTCCGCAGCATACTGAAAGGGGGGGCTAAAGGCAGGGCTCAAGGTCTTGAGCCCTCACGTATTGAAGTGAGCCCTCACGTATTGAAGTGAGCCCTCACGTATTGAAGTGAGCCCTCACGTATTGAAGTGATCCCTGCCTTGAGCTCTGCAGGCGGTTGCACGCGGTTGCACGCATATTGGCCTTTACAAAAATTTAAAAAACTTTTTAGAGGAGAATCTGTTCAATACTACTTCAATACAAGAGGGCTCACTGCAATACGCGACCGCTTGCAGGCGTATTGAAATGGCGTATTGGAGATGTATTGAAAACTGCTGATGTCAGCTTTGCCAGTGCCACGTCAGACGGATCTTCGCAAAACTGACTTGGCACTTTTTCGACCCATCTCCAATACGCCATTTCAATACGCCTGCAAGCGGTCGCGTATTGCAGTGAGCCCTCACGTATTGCAGTAGTATTGAACAGATTGAACGATTTTCGGGGAAACAATTTTGGAATTTTAATTTTTAGGAGAATCTGCACCCCTCGTTCGTGAATCGAACGGCCGAATTCGTAACTCAAGAAGTACCCCCAAAATGACCCCTGAGATGGCCTGGAAAAAAAAGGTTGTCATTGACCTTTAGATGGAGGTGGTACACTTCGCCAGCGAGGAGGAGCTCAACTCCTCGCAGACAAGGTGTATACCTCCAGTGGGACTCGAACCCACTACCGCAGGCTTTGAAGACCGACGGCCAACCACTAGACCATTGTGACAACGTGATTGAAAAGATGTTGCGTACTGGGTTAGACTACAGTAATGAACACAAATGAAAAATCGGGTTAGACGTTCCCCCCCCCAAAAAAAAAGAAAAAGAGCTGCACGATGCACGAGATGCACGATGCATGATTGACGAGATGCACGATGGACGAAATTTCAAAATGCATTTCCTAACGGTCGGTCGTCGCAGGTGCAATGCGCCCGATACATGCGGCCAACATGTGTGCACGATGCATGGTAACACCCATCGCGTACGGAAGGCCTCCTGGAAGCACGTTGACGTTCCAGCAGCCGCCCTTCCAGCACGTTCCAGCACCAGCCAGCAGAGGTGTAAACAAAGCCAGCAGAGGTGTAAGAAAAGCCAGCAGAGGTGTAAGAAAAATGTCAGCCAAAGAGTTGCACGCTGAGTATGTAGAAAGCTGCGAGCTGTTTGGCGTTGAGCATACGCACGAGGGCTTCGTTGACTACGTTGCGAAGGTGAGGGCAAAGGGGACACCTAGCGAGCCCAAAGGGATCGAGGAAACCCCATTGGCTTTCCTCGACAAAGGCAAGAAAAGGGCGAAGGAAGACGACGAGGACGACGAGGACGATGAGGAGGGAGGGGGGGAAGGGAGCAAAAAAAGGCGCAAGGGGGCTCGAAGCGCGTTCGAAGCTCAACTAATTAAAGCATGTCACGAGGAGTTTGGTACGTACTAAGCATGCGGCTTCGTTTACTTAACTTGGTTCCGTCGGTGCATGAAAAAATATTGATTTGGGAAGGGTTTGGGGAGAATTACTTGCAGAATTGCGCGTGAAGGACGGGCGTCTTGAGCCCCTACTTCACGTGCCGAAGCAAGAGTCCGCGGTGTCGAAGTACGTCACCGCGGTACAAAACCGCTGCAAGTGGGCGACCGCGCCCACTAACTCCTTCGTGCGGGCGAAAGCCCGTTCGATCGTGAACAACAACCGATATCTTTGGAAGTGCGGCCGGTGGGCGACCGACACGAAAACCGGAATGTGTACGTGGGTGGACCCTCAAAAGCTACATCCGTACACCACGTGTATGGAGGAGGGGGTCCCTACCACATGCCCGGTGCGGCAAATCGCCAAGAAGATGGAGGTGCTCAAAGCCCTCCCCGAATTCGAATTGGAGGAGGGGCCTAACAGCAAGGTGGAGTGCTTGCAAGGGGAGGCAAGACAGCGGCTGGGTACGTTCCCACCCTCTAATACACTTGACACACGCTCGCAGTATATGTGAAGCATGCCACAGCACACCTTGAGCATACTCAGCATACTTGTGCACCTTTCTGAAAGGTAGGGCAACAATATGCCTGCAATATGTATGTAATATACCTGCAACATACCTGTAACATACCTGTAACATACTGTACACATACGACATAAAACTTACGGTTGATAGCATTTTTTGTTTGCAGTCGCCTATCTCTACGACCACAACGCCCCCGACAACGACGACGAGGAGGAGGCTGACCGCCTGGAGGCGGATGCCAAGAAAAAGGAGGTGGAGGCCAAGGCCAAAAAAGCACCCGCCTCCGCATCCGCATCCGCAAAGGGCAAGGCCAAGGCCTCGGAGGGCCCCGCCTCCGCATCCGCAAAGGGCAAGGCCAAGGCGGCCGCGTCACCGGCCCCGTCACCGGCCAAGCCCGCCAAGCTTGCCAAGCCCGAAGCCCCCAATGTTGAAGACATCTTCAAGGTGGGGAAAGAGGTGGTGGTGTACGCGGGGGCTCAAACGGAGTACGAAGCGATGAAGAGTTCGCTCCGTCCCGACAAAGGCGGACTCGTGACGAACACCGGCCGATTGAAGGCCAACGTCGGGCTGTTCGCCGGGTTGGTGGTGGCGAATGCGGTTGGGGATATTCTCCCCAACCACATCATGGACGGCCCCGATTTCCCCCTCACCGAGGGGCTCATCGGTATCAAGGTGCGCACCAACCCTTTCAATATGTGCACAATATGTGTACAATATGTCTGTTATAGTACTGTAATAGTACTGTAATAGTACTGTACTATATTTCCAATATTTGACACATGTATTTCGTTTGGTGGGGCTGCAGGTAACTGATATCCTCGACATGAAGATGCTTTGCAAAGAGAAGCCATATGCATATGTCCGCAGCGCCATCTCCTACATCATGAAGGAGGTGGACAAGCGCCTCCCGGAAGGGACGGACGCTAGCCACCGAGTGGGGAATCCCGGCTCGGAGGCGTCCCTCCTCTTGCAGAAGGCCTTCATGCGCGAGGGAAGAACAAAAATAAAAAACCTTGTAGTGGACGTAGCCTACGTACGGCAGGGGGAGCATTTGTGAAACAAATTTGACAATTTGTAATTGTATTCAATATTAATTGTGTTCAATATGCCTCTCGTTGACATATGCAATAGGTCCACAACATACTTGCAGCATGTTGAATATGTCTGTGCAATATGCATGCAATAGGTCTTCAGTATATATCCAATATAGGCAACTTTTATTTCAATACATATGCAATATGTCCACAGTATATATACAGCATATTGAATTTGCATGTTCAATACGTATGCAATAGGTCCGCAGTATGTATCCAACATACTAATGTACCGTTTCAATACATATGCAATATGTCCGCAATATATATACAGCATATTGAATTTTCATGTTCAATACGTATGCAATAGGTCCGCAGTATGTATCCAACATACTAAATGTACCGTTTCAATACATATTCAATATGTCTACAATATATATACAGCATATTGAATTTTCATGTTCAATATGTGTGCAATAGGTCCGCAGTATGTATCCAACATACTAAATGCACCGTTTCAATACATATTCAATAGGTCCACAATATATATACAACATATTGAATTTACATGTTCAATACGTATGCAATAGGTCCGCAGTATGTATCCAACATACTGAATGTTCCGTTTCAATACATATTCAATAGGTCCACAATATATATACAACATATTGAGTTTACATGTTCAATACGTATGCAGTAGGTCCGCAGTGTGTATCCAACATATTGAATGTTGACTTACAATATGTATACAATATGTATACAATATGTATATAATATGTGGGCAATATGTCTGCAACATGCCTTCATAGTGTTTGCGACATGCATGGTGCATGTCTCCAACCCTATACTACACATGTGTTGAAGGCATATTGAAATAACTCTCTGCATCAAACTTCAATATGTCTCCAATACATGAGGGCTCACTGCAATACTATGTTGCACACATGTTGGAGCGCTTGCAGGCATATTGCACACATATTGTAACATTTTTTATTGTATTGAACATTTATTGTCAATACGCGTGCAATATGCCTGCAATATGTGTTCAATACGATGTATTGCACGCGTCCAGAAACGTAGGGACTATCACAGTCTCACTACGAAGACGTGCCTGCAATTGCCTAATGCCATGTGCAATAATTAGCCATGTGCACCGCGTCAAGCTATGCCAGCGTCAATTCCTTATTTTAAGATTGCCGAAAGCATGTCAGCCAGCGACGGCCTTCCTTATTTCGGACCTCTTCCTTATTTTTTTTGGTCCAGCCAGCCAAATCACTAAAATCGTGACCCCCCCTCCCCCCCCAAACGTTGGCTGATTCCTTAACGGTGAATTCCTTAAATCCTGAGTGTTTACTGTATTCCTCCGAACTATATATCCGGTACTATCCGCCATGCCTATTAAAGGGCCCTAGAGGCCTCCCGTTGGCAAGCGAGCAAGAAGAAATAGTAGTTAGATGCCTTGACTTCAATATTCCGGCGAGTTTTCTTCAACGATCATGAACTACACAACTTGCAATAAATTATCTTATCGGCCCTTGAGGCTGTTTTTCGTGAACCTGTTCCGTGGAAAAGAGAGCGAAAACGGGCATTTGAGCGCTTTTGCCAAGACATGCCAGAGTTTCTCCGAGCCTCTTCGATCAACTTCGTAACGTCGACCCTCGCGGCCGCGCTCGGAGAAACTCTGGGGACAAGAGTAGCCTCCGACCGATCAGAAAACCGCTCAGTTTTCAGATCGACCCCTACTGGAACCCGAGTCTCCGGACCGAAATAGCGCGAATATTACTTAGGGTTTGTAACGCAGATTGAGCTTATGGGCGTCCGGAGACTCTGGAAGTACTTGTCAGGGGGGGTCCTCCGAATCCCCTAAAATTTGTATGGTGGCAGCAGGGGGTTATATAATGCAGGTTTACTGCTTGACGCATGTCCAGGAGATGCCTGGAACTCCTAGTACAAGAGATACCAGTGTCAAAATCACCAGTTGGCCAGCGAAACAGGGTATCTGCAGTTTCAAAATAAAGTAAAATGTCATAACTTTTTCATTTCAAGGTTATTTCTTGTGAAGATTCTGCGAAGATTGTGGTTTTTCACCCCAGCAACTTGCATTTGAACATGCAATGCCGCCATAGATGTCTCAGTCAACGCCGCTAGCGACCCGATTGTCGTCAGCCCAAGCGCTATAAGCTTAGGGCCAGTCGCCTTTCCGACTCCTCCCAGCTCGATTACCGGCGTCTCATGGTCAACTTGCCGATCAGCACGCCGCACAGCCGCCAACGGTATGTGTCCTGCAAACTTCGATCCACTAGGAAAACTCATCTTGACTGATTTGCAACTCCAGCAATCCACCACGACCGCACCAGACATCGGCACCAGCCGTTGTGCCAGCATATACCCCTTGTCACCAGGTTGCGATGTCCCTTCCTATAGGGCGGTCACGAGGACACGTCCCGCCCTATGCGAACCCTACCCACTACCCTAAGAATGGGCGCCATAGGAGCATAGGAAAGGCAAATTCACTTTTGAAAAGTGCCCCCTTTTCATCACACCCGGCTCTACATAGCTATGTGCTCCGTTTTGTGATGTCACAAAGTGATACCCCCGACAGGTGGGGTCTGAAACCCTGCGATGCAGGAGCACACGTCCCGCCCTATGCGAACCCTACCCACTACCCTAAGAATGGGCGCCATAGGAGCATAGGAAAGGCAAATTCACTTTTGAAAAGTGCCCCCTTTTCCTCACACCCGGCTTTACATAGCTATGTGCCCCGTTTTATGATGTCCCAAAGTGATACCCCCGACAGGGGGGGTCTGAAACCCTGCGATGCAGGAGCACACGTCCCGCCCTATGCGAACCCTACCCACTACCCTAAGAATGGGCGCCATAGGAGCATAAGAAAGGCAAATTCACTTTTGAAAAGTGCCCCCTTTTCCTCACACCCGGCTCTACATAGCTATGTGCTCCGTTTTATGATATCATACAGTGATACCCCCGACAGGGGGGGTCTGAAACCCTGCGATGCAGGAGCTCAGGTCCCGCCCTATGCGAACCCTACCCACTACCCTAAGAATGGGCGCCATAGGAGCATAAGAAAGGCAAATTCAGTTTTGAAAAGTGCCCCCTTTTCCTCACACCCGGCTCTACATAGCTATGTGCTCTGTTTTGTGATGTCACACAGTGATCCCCTCGAAAGGGTGGGGTCTGAAAACCCTATCTAAAAGGCGTATGCATGGCCTCACGTGCTTTGCGCTACACATCAAAACAACACTTTGCCATCTCCCCCAAGGCCCACATAGGCCAAAGAAAGTGAAGAGAAGTGAAATACCTTTTTAAAACTTCACCGCTTGCTCCTCATCCGAGTTGCATAGCTCCCTTGAGGAAGGAGCTTCGAAACCCTATTTTGTGCAATGCACACGCCAACTCAATGTACACGCGTGTATAACAAACAAACATCCGCCCTAGGGCTTCAATACGCCACGGGACCTAAAAGAGGAGTGCAATACCTTTCCAAAACAGTTTCATTTGCTCGGTTCCGAGCTCTATAGCTCCCTCGAAGAAATATCTAAGATGACCAATTATCTGCAATGCACAAGCCAGCCACAAACCGTGGTTAGAATAACTCACAAACATCCGCCCTAGGGCTCACATACGCAAGTTAAACTGAAAGGGGGCACTCTTAGCTGCCGAAAACTTTTTGATTTGCTCGGTTCCGACATCTGTAGCTCATGCTATGAAATATTAAAGATGCCCTAGGAACAGCGGATCCTGCGGCTGCTCAATTTTCATGCGTGAATAACAAACAAACATCCGCCCTAGGGCTCCAATACGCCACGGGACCTAAAAGAGGAGTGCAATACCTTTCCAAAACAGTTTCATTTGCTCGGTTCCGAGCTCTATAGCTCCCTCGAAGAAATATCTAAGATGGCCAATTATCTGCAATGCACAAGCCAGCCACAAACCGTGGTTAGAATAACTCACAAACATCCGCGTGTGGGCTAACGTACGCAAGTTAAACTGAAAGGGGGCACTCTTAGCTGCCGAAAACTTTTCGATTTGCTCGGTTCCGACATCTGTAGCTCATGCTATGAAATATTAAAGATGCCCTAGGAACAGCGGATCGTCCTGCGGCTGCTCAATTTTCATGCGTGAATAACAAACAAACATCCGCCCTAGGGCTCCAATACGCCACGGGACCTAAAAGAGGAGTGCAATACCTTTCCAAAACAGTTTCATTTGCTCGGTTCCGAGCTCTATAGCTCCCTCGAAGAAATATCTAAGATGGCCAACTATCTGCAATGCACAAGCCAGCCACAAACCGTGGTTAGAATAGCTCACAAACATCCGCGTGTGGGCTAACGTACGCAAGTTAAACTGAAAGGGGGCACTCTTAGCTGCCGAAAACTTTTCGAATTGTACGGTTCCGACATCTGTAGCTCATGCTATGAAACATCAAAGATGCCCAAGGAACAGCGGAGCCTGCGCCTGCTCTACGTTCACACGTGAATAACAAACAAACATCCGCCCTAGGTCCAACATAGAACACGGAAACCAAAAGAGGAGTGCAATACCTTTCCAAAACAGTTTCATTTGCTCGGTTCCGAGCGCCATAGCTCATGCAACGAACTAGCGAAGATGACGTTCACGTGAATTAAGTATCGCAATCTTCGAGAAGCCTACGCGCTTAAGCTGACGTCCTTGAGGTTGCAGTGAGAACTCGCCGCATAAAACAAAAGTTACTGATATTATGAACAAAATATTCAAATCTCAGACCATAAACATATCGGCATCATGAGCCAGTCGGGAGCGAAATACGTTGTTGAGCTGCCGACTGCCGAGGTCCGTAAGAAAAAGGTAGACATTTATCGTCTAAATTCTGGCTTTTGACGAGAAAGACCAGAGTTTAGACGAGCTCCACAATCATCAAGTAACGCAGCCCTCGAATCGAATCGCGGGTAACCGCGCGAAGCGCGGCTCGTCTAAACTCTGGGGACGAGAGTAGATCGACCCCGGATGCGACAGTCATACTGCCTATGCCTGTCATCCTCCGCTGATCAGAAAACCTCCAGTTTCTGGCGTCAATTCTGCCACGTAGACTAAAATACGTGACACGAGCTCTCGGTATGTTTCATATATAAAACGACAAGTCAGATCCATCGGACGTAAAAATCGTACATCGCCAAGTTCGCAACGGTGTGACACGTCGATCTGAATGATCATCTCAGATCTGGAATTCTGGATGGTCAGTTCTCAGTTGGTCACTCGGATCTCGGAAATTGAGTCAGAATCTCAGATTGTCGCTCGTCGGAGAACGGAGCGGAGATCCAGATCGGACGCGAAAAAAAATGCCGGTGACACATGAGACATGATATGATGGCATGGCATGGCATGGCGCTGGCATGGCATTGTCCATTCGATTGACTTGACAGTTGACAGCTTGACACCTGCACCCAAGGGGAATATAAATAATCAATTCGAATTGATAATTATACCCCTTGCCTGCACCTCCGCTCGTAGGGCCCCTAGAGCCTATTCAGAATTCTGTTGATGAATTGTGAATTGAGAATTCTCTGCTTGTGTTTCTGCCTTTCTCATTTAACCTTCAAGCTCAGCCTGAAACAAATCTGTGAAAGACAAACTGAATAAAAAACCTCTCTGCTAAGAGTAACCTTCTTCAGCACAATGGCTGCTCTTAAAATCGATGGCCGTTCACTTCATTGGGTGAGTACATTGCCGTTTGCGTGCGTGCGTGTGTTCTGCTGCGCTAAACGGGCGCTCAGTATGTCACGTATCTTTTGGGGGAAACTGAAGAATATTAGGAAAAGCCGCCGTGCATCATTCGTTCGGTAGAAATATTACAACACCGAGCACACGCAAATAGCGTGTCAATTTTTTATGTAAACAGATCGCTGCATATGTTGTCAGACGTGTTGATGTAGGCTTCCCGGATGTTGATCCGTCATAAAAAGAGTAGGGACTGCAGTAAGTAAGTACGTTCTTAACTGACTGCAATGATATGCTTGCTGACCCTTGCAACCATATTCTGAGTGTCGTTAGGTCAATTTATCGACGCGCGCATGACACGAGTGACTTTATGATACGAGTGTGCTTTGCACCAGACTGTGGCATCTTTTCTTATGTTCCTTCGATATGGCAGGTATTCAAAATTGCGGACCGGGCTGAAACCATTCAATTCTATCGAGATGTCCTGGGTATGAAAGCCCTTCGGCACGAAGAGGTACGGCTTGTGTGAACCTGAACACGCTAGTGTGAACGTGCTATCTTCCGACGTGCTCCGAAGCCTGATTTCGAAGAAGAAAAATGTAACAAACCTTGCAGATTGGAAGAACATAAGAGCACTATCTATGTGTGTGTGGTATCTTGGCACGGCCCCGCCTTGTCCCTGCATGCTTTTCTTCTCCACTGGGATGGTGGTGGGCTGGCTTTGGTTGGCGCGTCTCATGCCGTTCAGTGTGTATCCGGCCGGGTCAGCCGCCGGAGGGCACGCCACCAGAACACAAGGTATCCGTGACCCGAGTCTTGGTGTACAATGTTGCGTACTTGGCAATAATTCATTCGTTCATGCCAATAGGCCATGCTGACTTCCATTTCTTTCAGTGTGCTTATGTGGTATCTTGGTACGGCGTCGCCCTCATCTCCTTGCATGCTTATCTTATCCACTAGGATGGTGGTGGGCTGGCTTTGGATGGCGCGTGTCATGCCTTTCAATGCACGTATGCGTACTGGGATATGAGATGTTGGCACCTCGTTGTGAACGGGGACAGCCACTAGATGGATGTGGGTGATTGGATGTGGCTGTCCCTGTGTTACCTTTCTGGCGGTTGTTGCCTCTAAGGAACAAGGCAGACTGGTCTGCGTTCTTTACAAGGAGCGGCAGGGTGGAGTGAACGCCTCGCTCTGTGTCCTCCCTTGATCTCTGCGGGGAGCACCTCGGTGCCCTCTTCTAGTTTATGCTTCGATGCATCTTCCACTGTCCGTCCATAGGTTTGCATTCATCGACCAACAGATTCCATCCATTCATCGACTGTGAAGCCACCGGGGGGCATGCCGGCAAGAATCGCTTACTCCGATACCCGGGACTCAGTACTCATTGAGTTGCGTGAAGTTGCGCAGTCTCGCGTGTTTGGCAGTGATTGTATATACATGCATCCATCCACGCTGCTTTGCATTGGTTTAGAGGTGTGTGTGTGTGTGTGTGTGTGTCGGGGGTATCTTGGCACAGCCCCGCCCTGTTCTTGAACGCTTCTCAAATCCACTGGGATGATGGTGGGATGGCTTTTGTCGACTGATCTCATGCCGTTCAGTGTATGTACCGGAAGTGCAAAGCTGAGCTCCAAGCTACCCCACACTTGTAACTGGTCTTTTCCCATCAGATTTCCGTGCCGGCGGTGGCTGGCACTTTTTTGGGGTGCTCAGGACTGGTAGGGGAGACCTTGGAGACCCTGTGGGGACTCGACCTTGCGGGGACTTCATTGCAGCTGAGTTTCCCCTCTGATCTATTCAACTCTGCCCAGCATGGGCTTCGAGCACCGACAAGGTTGATGTTGGGCTAGCTTTTGTGGGCCTCTTGCCGTTCAGTGTGCGTGTCTGTGGTTGCCTGAAGATGTATTTGAGGACAGCCGCTTGCGGGTTGTAAGCAAGGGGACGTGGCCGTCCTTTGTTTGCCCTGCTGGCGGGTGCACCCACACTTTGAAGCGTCGCAGATGGCCCAGCATTTGCATTTTCGATTTTGATTGTGCACGGGGATGGACAGATTGGTGCATGTGGGTGACGGGATGCGGGCCTTCCTGTGTTGCCTCTCTTTTGTGAGCACTGCCTGTTCGTCTCACGCTGCTCGACTTCGTCGGGTGCCTCTTTTTTTCACGATTGCTGAGGGACTCGTACATGCAATGGGCTTTGAGGTTCTCGCACCACGATGTGAACGGGGACGGCCGCCGGATTGTTGTGGTTGACGGAATGCCGGATTGATGTTGTTGTCCCTGACGTACGATACCGGCGGGTAAAACCTTTTTTAGCAGCCCGGATTCGTCTAGGGATTGCTCTCTTTCCTGTTGGATACCTCTGGGCTTTACACTTGCTGTGGGACATGTGTAAGAGGGCCTGACTATGGGATATTGGCACCTCGTTCTATTGGAGACCATTGGTTTGCATTCAACAGGTTCCATCGACTGTGAAGCCGCCGCGGGGTACGCCGGCAGGACTCGCTCACTCCGATACCCGGGATTCAGCATGCAAAGTTGCGTGATATTGTGCAATCTCACATGTTTTGCAGTGATTTGTGCATACATCCATCTATCCATACATGTGGTTTGAGATGTGTGTGCGTCGGTGGTATCTCGTCACGGCCCCGCCCTGCTCCTGATTTGCTTCTCACATCCGCTGGGATGACGGTGGGCTGGCTTTTGTCGGTGGGCCTCACGCCGTTTAGTGTGTGTGTGGTATCTTGGTGGTGGCTCTTTCTCTGTCCAGTGCCTTGGGGCTTTTTCACCTGCCGGGGGACTGGTGATCAACAGCCACGTTGTGGGGTACTGGCATCTCGTTGTTAACGGGGACGGCCACTGGAGTGCTTTGGGTGATGGGATGTGGCTGTCCCTGTGGTACCCTTCTGGCGGGTACTGCCTCTTTGAGAGCGTCGTCGGGGATTCGTCTGCGGCTCGCTCTTTGTCTCTTCTCAAGACACTCTCAAAATCCAAGACACTTTGAGAGTGTTCTTGCTCCCTCTCCGTGTCCAGTGCTTCATGGTTATTACACGTGCCGGGGGACTCGTGTTCTTTGACCCGGATGTGAGATACTGGCGCGTCGCTGTGAACGGAGACAGCCGCCGGGTGGAAGTGGGATTTGGGAAGCGGTTGTCCCTGTGGTGCCACTCTGGCAGGCACTGCCTCTTGGACAGCTCGGTGGATTTGTCTGCCTTTGCTGCAAGGAGAGGCAGCGGGTGGTGAAGTCCACGTTCTGTGTTTTCCCTTGATTTTTGTGGGGAGCACTTAGGTGCCCGCATGTTTTCAGTTTTTTACCATGGGGTGTCCATGCCGTGTGGTGTGACTGCATTCATGGCATAACCATGGACCAACGGATCCCATCCATCGACCGTGAGCCACTGGGGGGCATGCCAGCAGGGTCTGCTAACTCCGTACCCCTGGGACCAACCTTTGTTGGGCGATGATCGGTCACATCGTATCATCTTTCCATGCTGCTTTGCATCTGGGTTGGGAATATGTTTGAGTTGGTGGTATCTTGTCACGGCCCCGTCCTGCTCCTGATTTGCTTCTCACATCCACTGGGATGATGGTGGGCTGGCTTTTGTCGGCTGATCTCATGCCATTCTCTGTGCGGTATCTTGGCACGGCCCCCGCCCTGTGCCTGCATGCTTTCCTTCTCCACTGGGATTGTGGTGGGTTAGCTTCGCTTGGCGCGCCTCACGCCATTCGGTGTGTATGTGGATCGTTGACTGAAGGTGCGCACTTCCGCTTGTGTCAAGCGCAGTTCAAGGAGGGATGCGCCGCGGCATGCAATGGGCCGTATGATGGGACATGGTCCAAAACAATGATTGGTATCCCAACCCAGCCGCTGCCCCTAGGGAATAGAAATCATGTTGCTATCAGCTTATTCGCCAATAGTGTTTGGTAGCAAGGTACCCACCACGCATTTATTTTCTTGAGGGGGTGGCCCGCGCAGGATACGGCCCAGAGGACAGCAGTTTTGTGGTGAGCCGACCGATGGTTCCCCTCCCCGCTCCTCCGGGATATCCCTGCTTACTTCGTGTCGTGCCACTTGACCACACCCTCTTGTTTTCTCAAAAGGGACATCAGTCATTGCAGACCATTGTGATGTTGCATTGCTTCAACGAGTTTATCCATGGCCGTGGCTCCGTAGAAGATGGCCGCGTGCCTCCGGGCCTCCGCAAGGCCTCACCTGCGTGTTCCATTCGCGTTCGGACGGGAGCCAGCGAGGCGTTATGTGCTGGCGTGTGAGGATCGCGGCGATGCCGATGAATCTCTGAAAACACGGAGGTGGTATCAAGTTGAGCGCGCGTACTACGGTGTCTACAGCTGGAACTGACATACAACTACGGGATCAAGTCGTATGAGCTGGGGAATG
The DNA here is from genome assembly GCA_001247695.2 of Cymbomonas tetramitiformis. Lineage (NCBI taxonomy): Eukaryota > Viridiplantae > Chlorophyta > Pyramimonadophyceae > Pyramimonadales > Pyramimonadaceae > Cymbomonas > Cymbomonas tetramitiformis. Next base: position 3,622 of record LGRX02003073.1, on the reverse strand, counting down.
ATTTCAACTGCATCAATGTAAAGCACAGCGCAGCGTTCGACAAGCTGAAGGCAAGCGGCGTGGGTGAGACCTTGGGGGATGGTGCCATACTGGTGCGGAGCCCCGACGGCTACGCGTTCAAAGTCGAGGGGGGCTCGGCACCTACGCTCTCCGTCACGCTCAACGTGGTCGACCTCAAGAAGTCCCTCGGTGCGGTGGCCGTCTCTTTCCGTCGTTCCTTGACCGCGTGCGATACCTAAGCGATTACCGCGCCTATAATCAAACAGTGTGAAAAGGGCTGTCTTAGCAGTGTAAGCCGTAGGCGAGCAGCGCTGTGTGAGGCAGCGGCGATGAGTGTGGCAGCGCTTTGTGGCGCAGCAGTGGTGTGTGGGGCAGCGCTGTGTGAGGCAGCGCGATGAGTGTGGCAGCGAGTGAAGACGCGGCGATGAGTGTGTAGCTAGGTGAGGCAGCGCTTTGTGGCGCAACAGTGGTGTGTGGGGCAGCGCTGAGTGAGGCAGCGGCGGTGGTGAGACGCGCGTGAGTGTAGCAGCGCTTTGTGGCGCAGCAGTGGTGTGGGGCAGCGCTAGGTGAGGCCAGCGCGATGAGTGTGGCCGAGAGGCAGCGGCGATGAATGTGGCAGCGCTGAGTGAGGCAGCGCTTTGTGGCGCAGCAGTGGTGTGTGGGGCAGCGCTGTGTGAGGCAGCGGCGCTAAGTGAGGGGCAGGCCTTCTAAGCAAGCAAGCATTCGACGTTCGGTGGTCCTGGAGCCGTTTTCCAGCTTGCGGTGCCAGACGCATTTCATTTTCACGCAGTGAGGTAGATGTGCTTCTGCGCGGCAGCGCCTGAGACTGCCTCACTTCCGGGCGGAGGCCGAAATGTGTCGCTTCCCGCGGAGCTTGCAGATGTGTGTCTCAGCCAGCGCGCAGTGCAGATGCAATGCTTTTGGAGTGGCTGCCTGCGCCATACTACCATGTGGGTCCGTCGCCATGTTGGATACTGCAGACAAGGGCACTGTGCGGATAAGGCGTCATACCTTGTCATTGTTGTCGATCTCAGCGGTACATGCGCATGCCGCAACTCGCAAGTGGTGTGTTGCAAGATGTATTTGATAAAGACGCTCTCGCCAAAGCTTGTGCTGACGATGTCACGCTGAGCAAGCTATGATAAAGGTGTTACCCGGCTGCTCGCAGCATATTGGAATGGGCTGCTGGGCCTTGCGGTGCTCTCTTCGGACGCCACGTCAGCTTCGCTGTCCTTCGGCGAGAGCCAGTCCGCGGTGCGTTTGCTCCTTTGACTCCGCCGTCGCTCGTGTGCCATAATCCGCCTTCTTTTGCGCCTTCCTCCATCAGTCATGCCACATGTAAGACGAGCTATCGATCGATCGTTCAATGTCCCGGTGAATGCGTCACCCATTGTGCACAGTAAGATGCGACGTCGATTGTTCACACGGTCTCTGTCTTCCTGCGCCGTCCACGCCGCGTTGTGTGAGATGCAACATCAATTCCGCACCGATGCTCACTGCTCCTGCGTGGCACCCGGCGCAGCATTCCAGAATCTACGCCCGATGTGCTTCCACCAGGATGCTGCCTATCATGCAATTCCCTGCCCAAAGGCTACGCTTGTCGCGCCGGCATAGCATGGTGGCTTGCCCCGCTGGCATGGCATGGTGGCTTGCACAGCCGGCACGTCGTGATGGCTTGCCCCGCTGGCATGTCATGGTGGCTTGCCCCGCTGGCATGGCATGGTGGCGTGCCATGGTGGCTTGCCCTGCTGGCATGGCATGATGGCTTGCCCCGCTGGCATGGCATGGTGGCTTGCCATGGTGGCTTGCCCCGCTGACATGTCATGGTGGCTTGCCCTGCTGGCTTGTCATGGTGGCTTGCCCTGCTGGCATGTCATGGTGGCTTGCCCTGCTGGCATGTCATGGTGGCTTGCCCTGCTGGCATGCCATGGTGGCTTGCCCCGCTGGCATGGCATGGTGGCTTTGCCCTGCTGGCATGGCATGGTGGCTTGCCCCGCTGGCATGGCATGGTGGCTTGCCGCTGGCATGGCATGGTGGTGTGTGCCCTGCTGGCATGGCATGGTGGCTTGCCCCGCTGGCATGGCATGGTGGCTTGCCCTGCTGGCATGGCATGGTGGTGTGCCCTGCTGGCATGGCATGGTGGTTTGCCCTGCTGGCATGGCATGGTGGCTTGCCCCGCTGGCATGTCATGGTGGTTTGCCCCGCTGGCATGGCATGGTGGCCGCTGGCATGGCATGGTGGCTTGCCCCGCTGGCATGGCATGGTGTGCCCGCTGGCATCTTGGTGGCTGCCCTGCTGGCATGGCATGGTGGCTTGCCCCGCTGGCATGTCTTGGTGGCTTGCCCTGCTGGCATGGCATGGTGGCTTGCCCGCTGGCATGGCATGGTGGCTTGCCCTGCTGCCATGGCATGGTGGCTTGCCCTGCTGCCATGGCATGGTGGTGTGCCCTGCTGGCATGGCATGGTGGCTTGCCCGCTGGCATGGTATGGTGGCTTTTCCTGCTGGCATGTCATGGTGGCTTGCCCCGCTGGCTTGGCATGGTGGCTTGCCCTGCTGGCATGGCATGGTGGCTTGCCCCGCTGGCATGGCATGGTGGCTTGCCCTGCTGGCATGGCATTGTGGCTTGCCCTGCTGCCATGGCATGGTGGCTTGCCCTGCCGATATGACATCGTGGTTTGCCCTGCTGGCATGCCATGGCATCCTGGATGTTGGATCCAGCCACCACCAGTTTGCCATCGACCACTCCCTCAATTGGGCGAAGTGAGTTTCTGGGAGCGAAGTCAATAAGCGGCAGCTGGTAGGGTGCTACAGCTGAATCTGCAACAGCTTCCCGAGGGGAGCGCTATCAGCAGAGGCACAGCCTTTGGCAGAGTGGCGTTTAGCTGCCCTTCCAGCCAGGTGCCCCCGTTTACCTTGGTCGCCCTTCCTGTACCTTGAGCTAATGGATCCCAATGACAGATCCGCATTTCTGCTTTTCCACGGTCTGCCTATATGTGAGGCACATCCAGATGCAAGGACAGATCAGGCGCAGGCAAGGTGATGTAGTGAACGCCTTTGCCCTGCTTGCGCCTGTGGGGTCTTGTGTGCTGTGCTGTAAATTCAGTGCTTTATACCTAGAAGACATCCCCAGAAACGAATAAGGAAATAAGCCGATTGACTTGGTACCTTGATATAATTGGTGGCGTCGGTGTGGTGTGGATTTGTGACAGCTGAAGAGCATCGAGGCCGCAGTAAAGGAGGCAGGCCATACTGTGCTTACTCCATATGTGAGCCTGGACACTCCAGGGAAGGCCACCGTTGAAGTGCGTCCAAGTGAATCGTCCTGCCATCAAATGCAGATGTGAAAGCTTGTCTCCTCGGACAATTTCCTTAACCTCGCACTTTCATATCCCAGTGCATTATGATGCGGAGGTTTGGTTTATGTCAAAGTCCCAAGGACTGAACCAACACAATTCAACCACCTTGGAATTGTGTCCAAACTGTGTGGGGCAATGGATACCGCAGGTGGTCATTCTAGCAGATCCGGATGGTGTTGAAATCTGCTTTGTGAATGATGAAGGATTCCGTGATCTCTCTCAAGTGGACCCAAAGGTGCGCCTCTCAAGTGGACCCAAAGGTGCGC
>LGRX02003072.1:0-32155 GCA_001247695.2 Cymbomonas tetramitiformis | reverse complement strand
TTACTATTTCTTTGACACAGATTTTAGCGTGATATACAAACTCATAAATCTGGGTCAAAGAAATAATATGTTAACTTCGCGCACAAGCTATCGCAAAACTTGCACTTCAGGAAAGTGAAATATATGCATCTTATCATTATATTTTGCAAAGTTACGTGCGCTGGAACTCACGGGAAGCCCTTCGCTGTTTGGCATGTTTGGGTTTGGGTTTCAAACCCAAAAGGCATCATGCCAGCACGCGGCCGTCTTTAATATACTCATCGGCTTGCCATATGCTCTTGAGGGTGCACTGATATTGATATGAACAATATCACTGCCAAGTTTCGTCAGAAGATTCTCACGAAAACCCCTATTATGCAAAGCCGCAAGTGGTTGAAACCATCTCACACCGCACCAACTTAGCTCGCAGTCGCGAAGGCTAAGCTGATGCGGTTGCGGATGGGGCCAATCGATAGCTCAAACGAAAGGTATTCACCTAATGAATACAAACGCTTTAGAATCGAATGGTGGAAAAAATTATGCTTCATGCTACATGCAAAAATTGTTTAGAAGAAGGGGGTGTGCCAGACGCAAAATATTGCACACGCTGAACCGCTTGCGCTTGTACCTCCGGGGTACCGAGTACGCTAGTCAGACTGCTTGAATTTTTTTTTTTTTTGGCGCTCGATCGAAGTAATTAATGGTTACATGTGACATATAATCTACTAGCTACTACCCGTAGGGCCCGCATTCGGTATGAGGGTGTTCGCGTCACGGTTTGGAATAATTAAATATAGATCCCCCCCCCCTTTCCATACACTGAACACTCTCTCTCTTTCGCGTTTTGGATTTATACCGGAGTAGACACTTGACACTATCGACTATTCTATGTTTAAAATAATTAAAAATTGTCGCACCGAAGGTGCATCTATTCCTCTCGTAATATTCTATCTTGAATAGAGAGGTTCCGCAAAAAGGCATCTTTTCATAATTCGGGACCAAATCCCGGTGCCACGTCGGATTTTGTGTCGAGTCACTTCTTGGGTCCTGGCGTAATTCCAAAATGACGCAAGGGAATCTTTCAGTCTCGCAAAAAACGCGAAATCCATTTTTCGTGTGAAACAGTCCGCAGTCGCAAAGATTTCGAATGCTCTCGCGATATCGAATGTTGTAAATGGCAGCGACGCGACGGTCAATTCTCCGCAGTCTTTCGCACCGACGCACCGTGACGTGACGTGACACCAATCCATAGAATCGGACTGACTGCACTGCAGTAGCATGTGCACACCACATACAAACAAAAGAGCATCTTTTGGGAGCCAAAATCCGTCACATGCATGAAGCGCACGCGTGATTTTCAATTTATATAAACAATTTTCATCCGAATTCGGGAGCGATTTCCCGAATTCGGACGATTTACAGTGTTAAGAAAAAACGGAGCCCTCAGTGTTAATTTTCATTTCACGCGTAAGAATCTTTCCATAATTCGGAGCAAAATTACGCCAACGTCCGACGTGTCTGGTGAAATTGTCCACGTCACCCGTTTTTTGACCGAATTCGGCTTGCGGAACCTCTCTAATCTAACAATCTTTACCGTGACACACGTCTTTTGTAAAATTGTATCCAGTCGGCTTTATAAATATAGATGGCAGCGCCAGCGGTGTCACTTCATGGATTCCCTCCACCTATTCACATTCAGAATTCACGCATCGTGGCGAATCGCTACTGAGACGTGTCAGGTGTCACTACCCGTAGGAACCTTTGGGGGGGAAACCCCGGCGTGCCACATACTAAAGCTTTGCAAATTGCAATGGGCCATCCCATGGCCATGACATGTACATCGCGATGTCGATGTCGATGTCGATGACGGCCCAGAACCGCCGAACATGACAGAATCAACAATCATGATTTGCAATTCAGCGATTCGGAGCGGTCAGACGCGAACACACATTTCCTCATGCGGTTGAGACGTTGAGTGTTGAGACATGATATCGCAACATTCATTTTGGTTTTCCGTCGCTGAGCGGAAAGGGCAGGCAGCCCTTATTTGACTTGATGGATATGAACTATCTGCGTGATATTGAGAACGCATATGGTTCGTATCTTATTCCCTGGACTGTTAGTAACCCACGGGTACCAACATTCTTCGGATCAAGTAAGCAATTCTCTTGAACCATGGGGGATATAATGAGCGCTCGGGAGTGTGAGTTCGCGCGGGTATGCACGTTTTCAAGAATGTCTTGACACTATGTTTAGTGTAGTGATCCCCATGCTCCCGTGGTTGCGACAACATCTATACTTCGTCACATCTCAGAAAACGACCACTGACATATTCATTACGATACAGTTGGCATGTTGGGACTCGAACCCAATCCGGGATGTATTCAGCTTACATCCCGGACACCATGCATGCTATATTACACGACTATTGAAAACAGCATAAAAAAGTCGCGTGAAATATTTCAAGTTGACTATGCGTGCCAAATATAAAAAACTGTGATGAGAAAAACGAAGGGAGCTCAAGGAGCTCAAGGGCTCGAAGGAAACCACGGGCGGTAGAGGATGGTTGGTCGCAGAGGTGAACTGCCACGCGCCACCTACCCCAACGAAAGCGAAACCTGACGAAAGGGTTAGCACGCAATTCAAATACAATAACAAACTTTTACACCCAGGTCAGTGGGAAAAACAGGCACAAAGTAAGTAGGCACAAACCAACAAAGAGTGGGGCTGTATGGGCGGGCGCACTGCGGTGAACTGTTTCGGCATACACCATATTTGCAAAATCGAGTCAGTCGCGGAAATTGCCGCAGAAAACGTGCAAAATTGAAAACTTCCAAAAGAACATTCATTGCTCACAAATACGGTCGGGACCACTTGTGAAGCAGCCGTACAAACAGCAAAGGAGAAACGGGAAAACAGAGAGCTAGGAACCAACGTACCGTAAATTGGAGCTTTGAATCTCACGGGCAACCTGCACAATCTCCGACACGCCCACAAACCGCGCTTTCAGTTTACACATAAACAATGAAAAATAGTGAAAAGTGAAAAATAGTGAAAAGTATAAAGCTGGAGTTGCAGGCAGTTCAGGTCTGCGTGCAGTGTAGTAGTGCAGGGTGGGCGCTCCTGGTGAAATAATGAATGTAACGTTGGCAGGCGCGGAACGTATTTGGAACGGGTGCTCGGTCAAACACTCATACCGTCTACATACGCGGGTCCGCGGCATTCTCGATTCAGGATTAGGTTCCATGAACCTGCTTCATGGATAGTAGGAAAAATTAACGATGAGAGTCCAGGAAATATCCGGATCTGACGCCCGTAACCATCTAAGATTCAATCGGACGATAACCCGATTTTAGGCTAGAATCTAAAACATCATTGGCTCGAATTTTTCGAACCAATACCTGACCTGAATGGAAGATCGGGTATGAAAAAGTTACGAATTTAATGAAGTACTGTGAATATGATTGGTCAGATGAGCAGCGTCTGTGAGCTCCTCGCAAAATCTGGAGTAGGACAGCCGACGTCTGCAGTAGGACAGCCGACACGATGCGGCAGATCGGCATTTCTGAATCGGAAGGCTCAAAAAGAGCATATTACGCGACTTAATAATATAGATTCCCCAAAAACAGATTGACATTTCTATTCCCCATTTTGCACTTTTCTATTCCTCGATAACCTTTTTTCCGGCGGGATAACGCAAGGTGGAGACGATGCTATCCGCCGTGTCCCACGTCTCCTTAGTTGGCACTCGATCCCGATAAGCACGCGGCACCATGGAGGAGAACATCACATTCACGGCCTTCTCGTTGTCCACCAAGGACTTGAAGAACTTGTACGTGGATGTGAAGCGCGTCTTCACCTGTCGCATCAAACCAGTTGTCCCACCATGCGATTACAAGTCTGTGCTGTGCTGTTGCAATGAGCTACAGTGCAGTTGAAGTGCAGTGCTGCAGTGCGGGTGCGAGTGCCGTGCAATGCAGTGAAGTGCAGTGTTGTGCTGTGCAATACAATGCAGTGCAATGCAGTGTTGCCGTGCGCAGTGCAATGCAGTCTTGTGCAGTGCGATGCAGTGCGATGCAATGTTGCAGTGCCGTGCTTTGTGTTGTGCAGTGTTGTGCGGTGTTGTGCAATGCAATGCAATGTTGCAGTGCCGTGTAGTGTTGTGCTGTGCTGTGCTGTGCAATGCAGTGCCGTGCACTGCAGTGCAATGCAATGCCGCAGTGTTGTGCAGTGCAGTGTAGTCCAATCCCGTGCAATGCAGTGCAATGCAGCCAGCAGTGCTGTGCCGTGCCGTGGAGTGCTGTGCACGCAGTGCAATATAGTGCAATGCAATGCTGCATTGTTCTGCAATGCTGTGCAGTGCAATGCTGCAGTGTTGTGCATTGCATTGCAGTGCAGTGCAATGCAATGTTGCAGTGTGAGTGCCGTGTTGTGCCGTGTTGTGCAGTAGTGTTGTCCAGAAAAGAGCACAGAGCACAACAGAAAAGCACCTTTGTGAATAGCCGTTGGACGGGCAAGTTGTTTTGCTTCTGTGCATCCACCAGATACCCCGCACCAGGTCCACTCTTCTTCGTGTAGGTCACACAGGTTTGCAACTGCTTGTTGCACTTGTCCAGGTCAATGCCTGGGCACCTGCTCTCAACCGCCTTCAAGGTGGCCTTCCCACAGGACTTGCTCACCGCATGTGCCATGCAGTCCCCTTCCTTCGGCTTAGATAAGCCCAATACTTCGCAACTCACGCTGCCACTCAGTGCCTCCGCACAAGTGTGAAGGTTGCCCCCATCATCCTTCACATACGCCACCACCTTCTTAGTCAGGTTATGCTTGGCTATGATGGGCTTGAACTGCTCCGCGACATCTACCCCTACCGTGGAGCCCATCTTCACTAGCCCAAGGCTACAGTGACCAGGAACCCAATCCTTCGTCAAAAAGGTGGCAACCACCGAAAATATTTCCTCCGTCTTGTGTGACATCCACAAGTCGAAGGTGAGGGAGACAGTTTCTGCTGCTTGCAGCCGAGGGAGTGTTTCCTCCAAAAACACCTTCTCGCTGAATTGATGCAAGTGTTGAGTGCGAAATGTCCCGCGATCCGGAAACACTACGCGAGGATCTTGATTATACACCAGACGCCTCAACCAGGGACTCTCCACGATGGACACCGGCATGAGAGCTTTGCCCACGCACAAACACAAGTCCTCGATAAGCTGCTTCTGCCTAGGGTTGTCCTTCTTGAACTTCTTCACGTCCTTGTAGTACAAGTCGATCTCTGTCCCAGCTCGCTTTTTGCCTTTCCCTCCATGCGTTGTTGCCTCTGCCTCGACCCCCTTGCGTACACGCAACTTCTCCTTCACTAGGGCTAACAGTGGAGCGTGGCTCCTATGACAGTGCGTTTGCAATGCCCCAGGTCCAGCAACAGTGTCATATGCACAAAAACCCAGCTCGAACTTCTTATTCTTGGCCAAGGGGATGGCATCCTCACTCTTCAGCAAAACAGGTTGGCAGACGATACACCGTGACACCACAGTGTTACTGGACTTCCCTGGCGTGCGTTCCGTCTTCACCTTCCAAAAGAAAGCCCAATGCGCCGACAAAGCACGACTTGAAACCGGTTGCTTGTCATAGTTTGCCAAGCAAGCAACGAGTTGGGCGTCCAATTCCGACGCCGCAACCGTTTCGGGCGTTTCGGATATCACATCGGGCGTTTCGGATATCACAGTTTCGACCGCGGGTTCACGCGTGACAATTTCGGTTGATGCCGAAGCTACGACGCTAGCTTCGCTCGCAACCGGTCCAATTCCATCGCGGGAATCAAGTTGAGTGCCGATGGGGGTCTCTTGGATATCAACTGCTGGCTCGTTCTGAACTGCTGGCTCGTTCTCAACTGCGGGTTCAGCTTCCCCATCTTGGCACAACGCTGAGGAAGGTACGAGCGCAAGTAAGAGAGCCCCCATAGGAATCTCCCATGCTTTGCGAGTTTGATGCAAACCCACAGGTAACGGTAACGGACATGCAAACATGGCACGTGAGAACCGAGCGGGGCGAACAAATAGCTGTGACGCATTCACCCCACGAGAAGAAAAGCCGTTCTTGGGGAAAACGCAAACATTAGATCCCCTTTGAACAACGGCACGGAAAGCATTGCCTAACATTCTGAGCCCGCCTTGCAACAATGCTGTGCACAATTTTCAAGTAGCCGCAAACCGTAATCCACCCACTGCAGCCTGCGCACCATTGTTGCAAGACGGGCTCAGAATGCCTTGCTGACGTCGCCTTGCTTTCGTTAAAAGGGCGAACTACTGTCTTGAACTAATGTCAAATTCACATTATATTGAACATTATAATGTCATTATATAATGTCATCTGAACTAATGTTCGATATATGGTCATGTCACATTAGATTGAACATTATATAATGACGCCGAACTAATGCCATTTCAGATTTGTCCTATATAATGTCACATACATATCAATGTTCAATATAATGTGACATTATATAATGTCACCACCGATACTATGTCACCCCTGGTCACGACTGTTGATTATAAATATAACTTAGCACTGTATAACTTAACAATGTAGTATTATTTTTAATATGACTTATTTAATTTTAAAATAAGACGAAGACTTTATTGACGGTATAAATATTTGGATGTGGTCGACTGGACATTGACACATAAGACGTTAGACGTATGACATGACATGAGACGCAGTCTGTAAAGCGTAAAGCTTCGAGAATGAAAGTTGATGACAATGTCATGAACGTCAGCTGTACAGTATGGGCTGGCCGAGCCCGTATCGCGTTGAAAATCAAGCTGCTTCTCACATTTTTTTTTGGGGGTGGGGGTGGGGGGACCCCCCATCGGGTGGCCGTGACCCGTAGGAGAATCGACCATGAACGTCAGCTGTATGGGCTGGCCGAACTCCGATGGAAAGCAAGCTGCTTCTCACATTTTTTTGGGGGGGGGTGTGTGGGGGAAAACCTCCCCTCCCCCCCACAGGGGTGGCCGTGACCCGTAGGGGAATCGACGGCTTATTATTTATTAAATTTTATTGACGCTTTGACGCTTTGACGCTTTTACGCTTTTCGACTGTCACGCTTTTTGCGCTCACGCTCTTTTTAATTATGACAGTAACACGACATGACATGACACGACAGCGACAGTAAAGCGGGAGTTTGTCACATCTTTGAAAAATCTGGTTTTTTATGTCAAACTTTTGTGTATAAATGTTTTGGGGGAAATCATAATCATTAGGTTGTCGCCCCTTTGCTGTCATTGGTAGACGCTGTCATCGTGTAGACGCTTCTTGATCGTTGTCATCATGCATGACGCTTTCGTTCGCTGTCATCATCCATCATGCATGACGCTTTTTGATAATCATCGTCAGCGTCATGCGTCGCTGTTTGATCTGTCACGCTTATTATAATAAATTTAAAATAAATAATTTATAATATAAAACCTGTTTAAATATTTGGATGTGGTCGCCAAGGACACATCAGACATGAGAATTGAGACTCAGTGACACGCAAATCTGCGAAAATGAAGGCTGATGACACTGTCATGAACGTCGAACCATATGAGCTGGGCCCATGGCCGCTTACATTACATTTTTATTTTGGGGGGAGGAGAAGGGGTTCGCCCTCTCCCCACTGGACTGAAATGTGTTGGGGGGTGTTGGATGCTGAATGTTTGGTCGGGGGAGGAGGGCGCATGATTGGGGGGTCAATGCCATCGCATGCTTCGATCACAATTGGCCGGGTGGGGCTTGGGTGCACGAACCTATATCTTATAACCGCCGCGATCTAGTTAACCGCTTACTGCACGTCACCGTATTTATTTGGTCACCCGGTTTATCATAGTCACGATCCATCATTTTCTTTCTTTGTTCTGACATACCTTGTATCAACCCCATACCAATAAGTCCCCCACTATTCCTTGTCACACCCCTAACGACCACCCCCTCGCCCCGCCCTACACTGCAACCTGCAACCACACCACAACCCCTTCTGCCCTCTGTCCACATGTGGGCCTCTCAGTGTCTATTAACCATAGACCACTCACGATATCTAAGACAAATTTCACATCAAAATTTACAACCAATCAATTATCAAATATGATCGAATATTTAAACAATGAATCACAACTATCTTGAGATTTGAATAGTACAACACAATTTGATTTGATTTGTTTGTTCACCAATTGCAATTGACAACATATTACTATGAAATCGGCTTGAGATTTGAAAGATGAACAATTTCGCTTCATCTTTGGTTCAAAATGAAACATATTTGTTTGGCCAATCACATCGATTGATACATGAATAATTGATGAAATCAGAGTTTGCTCAAAGTTTGCTCACTTCGGAGGACATGCAATCGATCAGGATAACTTCCTGAAATCACTTCGTGTTGAAGAGCTGAGGGTTAGAAGACTTGCTATCACATCATTGGATGCAAAGATCCAGGAGTTCCCACATCTTCAAACAAACATTCCTCCCGCTCTCCAGAAGTTGCGAGAAAAGGGTGTCAACGGAGGAATCCTGCATTCGATATCTTAATGACCTGTAGTAAATAGATAACAATTTAGTTTTACTAGCTGCATTGCCAACCCTCAAATCTCACCAGAGTATTTTCTTAATAAGGTAACCTTAATTTCCAAATCCTAGCCTTGACATTAAATATGCCAATTGGTGAATGCTTCAAATGTCCCGACTATTTATCTTGTTTGTTGTTGTTAATGTGCCCTTAAATTTGAGATTACAACTATACTATTCCTTTATTCGGTACTTTGTTTTAATTAATAACATTACATTCCAATTATGCTTCCAAATTATATTCACCCTGACCTTTATATTAACAGTGTCAATATGGTTGGACAACATAGCAATATCTAGTTCCGTAAGTATCCCAAATAATACCCTTGTGTTCATTGCCGATGCCACTTGCTTTTCTAAACATTTGCTGGATTCAGTGACCCGTAGGTCATAACTTATCTGACTCCCGTTAGCTGTACCAGTACTCGTACAGTACTAGGTGACAGATCTCTAGGTCACAGACACCTTATATTCGTTTAACTCTTATAATCAGTTTACACTTGTATGAAAGATATTCAGTGACCGCACCCGATATAATACGTTATATTATATCTCACAGGTTATGGGGTATTACCCCGCTTTTATCACTGCTGACTTTGCCATGAGTGGCTAAGCTTTTCCGCTTGGCGGGGCGTTGGGGCCTCGCGGGGTGTTGAATTGGCCACTTTAGGGCGTGCGGTTTGCGCTATGTTGCGGTGAGATTTCGAGTTGGGACTTTCGGCAACTTCTTCGAGTGTCCGCGTTGGATTTTGTTTTAGACTGAGCTTGATCACCTTTGTCAACATCTCCTTGGCCGTCGCGTGTTCGACTTCGTTGATTTCGTTCGACCCCTTCTTCTCCTTACTCCGCAACTGCATTACGGTCGCCCGCCACCTTACAATTTGCACCTCGCCTTTCCCCAACCCCCCTCCTGTAGGAATTTATTCTGATGACTTCATCCTCAGTTGGAACACCGGCCATGGGCGCTCGGATGCGCCTGGATTCAATCTTTGCTAGGAACGTGGGTGCTCGCTACAAGAGCACCCCGCAGTCAGCGCATGTTGCGCTCGCTGCTGCTGATAGAACACGCGGCAATGCCGTTTTACAATCGTCTTGGGACATTGACGTTGTGAAGCGTGTTGCGAAGGACACCTTAGGTACTAAGGCGTCCTCATTTTCCGGAAGTGAGCCTCATCGACAACTTCTTTGGGATTCATTGGTTACTGCCTTGGAGTCCTCGTTTGTCAACAAGGACAGCGCCAACGAGGACATCTTTGACCTCGTGGACGTCACCAAGGAGGTTCACCCAATCTTCAACGACATTTTACTTCGTGCGTTGGTCTCTTTGACAACGCCACACTCTCCAGCTCGAAGGTGGGTTGACGCTTCCGCTCGGATTTCTCCGCGCGACGGTAAGCGTGCACTCCTAGAGATCACCAAGCGGCTGCTGCCGCCTGGGCATCGGCCGCTCCGCCACCATGAAGAACTCTTAAGCATTTCTTTTGGTTCTTCTAATGACCCTGAGCCCTTGGTTGCACAATTTGACGAATGCCTTAAAGCTATCGCGGCTAGCGGAGCGGGTCCCCTGGATGACGAAGCAGCCAAAAGGCAGCTCCTGGCAGCGCTGGACGCTGACTTCTACAAGGAAGTGATCACCCCGCTCCGCCTGGACACCGAGTTGGCGAAAGTGAGCATCGAGGAGGTGTACACTCACGTTCTAGAGGTGTGGTGGAGTGCGAACCCTAATGGCCCTCCCACCCGCCCCAAGACAGCCGCGCCTGTCCCGACGCACACGCCTCTCGGGTTGGCTTACGCAGGTGATGGGCAGGGTGACATCTCAGACTTCCTAGAGGAGTTTGCTCGTATCATTGGTGAGGCCTCTACCCTACTCGCCTCCCTCCATCATGACGAGCGCGGAATTGCACCCGACACACCGCCGCCGCGGAGTGATTTTTCCCGTAGGCATGGGGGCGGTGGTGTAAAATTTCCACCGTCCAAGTGGCGCGACGAACGGAACCGTCGGACCGACGGTAAGTTTCACGGACGTAATCGTCACGTGGGATGGAAGCAACGCTTCGCGGCATCCCCGCTCCCGAAGGGCGGGAATTGGCCTCAAGGCATGAAGCCGCAGGGTGCTAGGAGCATTTCTTTTCACTCAGCATCCTCGGCCTTCGTTCAGGAGTGCCCCCTCTGCCCTGGGCACTTTCATGACACGGCACGTTGCCCTGAGGTGTGTGGTTCGTGCGATGTGGACCTACGGGATGCCGCCATGGACCTAGACGAGGTCGTTTCGGCCTTTCAAACCGCCTTCGACAACGAGAACGACGAAGAGTTCGCTGACTTGTGCCATGAGCACGAACAGCCGCTGGTGCGTAGAACTCGAGGAAGCAGCCTCTTCGTGACCTCAAGCAGTGCTCGCTTTCCATCTCGCGGTGAAGCACGTCCAGAAGCGTCCACCCAACGTCTTGCGGGTGAGTGAGGCCTCGTCAAAGATGTCAACGTCGTGAAGAGGATGGCGTTGTAGACGTTGTTGACCTCCTTGGTGGCGTCCGCCAAGTCGAAGAGGGTGTCGTTGGCGGTGTCCTTCAGCGCAAATGCCGACTGCAAAGATGTCACCAACGACGTCCACAAAACATTGCGGTCCGATTCGTCACCTCGGAATGACGCCTCCTTGGAGCCAAGAGCGTCTCGAGACGTTCTTTTGATTAAATCCACGTCCCATGATGAATTCTGAACGGCCACAGCACGTGTCCGCTCAGGAGCCGTCAAATTAGCTGCTGGAGATGCAGGTGTCGGCCGATAGCGCATCCCAACGTCTCGGGAAAAAATTGTGTCTAGCCGAATTCGGTTGTGAGCCCCCATGGGAGGCGTAGCTTGCGAAGAAATACTCATGATAAAAATCCTATAGGTGGGTACGTTGGGGTAAGGTGGCGATGGCGCGGAGAGGAGGAACTCGCGGAAATGGTGATGGCAAAAGCAGTCAACACGTCCGTAACTGCGAAATCCCAATTGTAGAAATGCGGAAGTCAAAGAACACGTTGCGCAAGAAGTCCGCGACAAAGATTGATCAGGTCCAGTCAAAACGAAAATCCCGTGGACATCCAAAAAATCACGTAGGGTACGCTGCAGCGACAAACACAATTACTCCGTAACGACGTGTGCCTCAACCGCGAGTCCTCATAGCGCAACCATCAAATGGGACCCCCAACGCCCCACCAAGCGGAGGCGTTTAGCCAATCATGCTACCAAAAGTAGTGGAAGGTGCCTGGCGCACCATAACCTGTGAGATATATAACTACGGGTATATATCGGGTTACAGTCAGAATACTTTCACTTTCGGTGTTTGCATAAGTCATAGTAAACATAAGATAGTCTCGGCTTTATGCCGGAAACCCTAAACCTGTGACACCCGTACTGTACGGAGTACTAGTACAGATAACAGGAAGTGACACACGGTGTGTCACATCCAGCATAATACGTTATATTATATCTCACAACATTTGTTATTCAATACTTCACAACATTCCTTTTGCACCTCCGCGTTCACTCACAATTTGATGGTAACAATGCAAAATTTAGAATTGAGGAATTTGGATTTTTCCCCACCTGTACGTTCACGTACCCCCTATAAATTTTTAAAGGTTCATTTCGCCGAAAACCAGGTATTCCAAAACGAACACTGCTTTGTGTCACGCTTTTCGAGCGTATGCTTTTCGAGCGAGACGCTTTTCGAGCGAGACGCGTTACACCCACTCAATTTAACCCCTGTTACGCACTTTAGCGTCGTAGATGAAAACTGCGAAACGATTCGTGTGTCGTGGATAAGTATGTGTCGCACGCGGCAGTATATAATTTGATATTTAGAATATTCAATACAAAGCCTCTTAATATATTTAATTGGTCAATATAATATATAATATATATATTTTTAATTTTATTGGAATTGCACAATGTCACGACTGTTGATTATAAATATAACTTAGCACCGTCACGAATAACAAGCTGGATTTCCCTTATTTTCGCCCCCCTCGTTGCGCCTCCCCCCTCCAGCCCCCACCCCATTTCCACATGGTCACTGCATCGGATGGCCAAACGGACTTGATATTCGTGTTCCGCACACTCAAATCACAAAAATATGTTGGCCCCATGCTTTGCCATCCAGCCTTGGTGGTTGGGTGGCGCCCCCTCAGGCGGGCACCCAAGAGGTAGCGATTTTTCACACCCACCCCACCAACCCCCCCCACGAAGCTCAGTTGGTTCACACCACTTGGATGACCAAATCGACTTCAACTCACCTACCACCTTGTATGCACGCCGTACATGACCCAATCTACCTCTGGGTACCGACCATATGCCCCATCATGGCCGTATGCGACCACACCACACCGCCTTCCACGGGGTATAGGCTTCTCCATCAAATGATGGAGAGGATATCCAGCTTGATACCCTGGAATCCCCGCCCAAGGCGCAACGCACCAATTGACGGCCCAAATCGACTTCACCACAACCACTCCCCGATATATCACTTGTCTATGACCCAACCTACCTTAGGGTACCGATCGCACGCCCTGGCATGCTCATACGGCACTGCCATACTCGACAACCTAGAATCTATCCCCGAACTTTCCCGATCGATTTCGGCCGCCTACCACCGCAAGTTAGGGGTTCGGCTGCGACACCTCGTTGGCGGACTAAATCGACTTCAACTGACCCACCGCCTTGTATACAACTTGCATACGACCTATTTCTGTCTTACTTTAAGTTCGCTTGCACTCCCATGCCCATCTGCCATCAACTCTCCATCCCCCCCTTTGCCTCGCACCGTGATTCAGCGAATAGCTAGCTCAGTGGCGCCTGTCAGCCCCGCAGGGCGGCTCCGTATTTATGGACACCTCCCGTCACCAAATCGAGCAGCGGACCTCGGATTCGAATTCAGCGCGAAATTCTACCCATACTACCACCCCTCACTTCTCAGCCTACGTAAACCCGCCATCGAAATTTCGCAGTTTGGGTACTCACGAATAACAAGCTGGATTTCCCTTATTTTCGCCCCCCTCGTTGCGCCTCCCCCCTCCAGCCCCCACCCCATTTCCACATGGTCACTGCATCGGATGGCCAAACGGACTTGATATTCGTGTTCCGCACACTCAAATCACAAAAATATGTTGGCCCCATGCTTTGCCATCCAGCCTTGGTGGTTGGGTGGCGCCCCCTCAGGCGGGCACCCAAGAGGTAGCGATTTTTCACACCCACCCCACCAACCCCCCCCACGAAGCTCAGTTGGTTCACACCACTTGGATGACCAAATCGACTTCAACTCACCTACCACCTTGTATGCACGCCGTACATGACCCAATCTACCTCTGGGTACCGACCATATGCCCCATCATGGCCGTATGCGACCACACCACACCGCCTTCCACGGGGTATAGGCTTCTCCATCAAATGATGGAGAGGATATCCAGCTTGATACCCTGGAATCCCCGCCCAAGGCGCAACGCACCAATTGACGGCCCAAATCGACTTCACCACAACCACTCCCCGATATATCACTTGTCTATGACCCAACCTACCTTAGGGTACCGATCGCACGCCCTGGCATGCTCATACGGCACTGCCATACTCGACAACCTAGAATCTATCCCCGAACTTTCCCGATCGATTTCGGCCGCCTACCACCGCAAGTTAGGGTTTCGGCTGCGACACCTCGTTGGCGGACTAAATCGACTTCAACCGACCCACCGCCTTGTATACAACTTGCATACGATATATTCTGTCTTACTTTAAGTTCGCTTGCACTCCCATGCTCATCCGCCATCAACTCTCCACCCCCCTTTGCCCCACCGTGATTCAGCGAATAGCTCAGTGGCGCCTGTCAGCCCCGCAGGGCGGCTCCGTATTTATGGCCACCTCCCGTCACCAAATCGAGCAGCGGACCTCGGATTCGGATTCAGCGCGAGGTTCTACCCATACTACCACCCCTCACTTCTCAGCCTAAGCCCGCCATCGAAATTTCGCAGTTTGGGTACTCACGAATAACAAGCTGGATTTCCCTTATTTTCGCCCCCCCTCGTTGCGCCTCCCCCCTCCAGCCCCCACCCCATTTCCACATGGTCACTGCATCGGATGGCCAAACGGACTTGATATTCGTGTTCCGCACACTCAAATCACAAAAATATGTTGGCCCCATGCTTTGCCATCCAGCCTTGGTGGTTGGGTAGCGCCCCCCTCAGGTATGCACCCAAGAGGTAGCGATTTTTCACACCCACCCCACCAACCCCCCCCACGAAGCTCAGTTGGTTCACACCACTTGGATGACCAAATCGACTTCAACTCACCTACCACCTTGTATGCACGCCGTACATGACCCAATCTACCTCTGGGTACCGACCATATGCCCCATCATGGCCGTATGCGACCACACCACACCGCCTTCCACGGGGTATAGGCTTCTCCATCAAATGATGGAGAGGATATCCAGCTTGTTAATTGCATATCCTGGATCAGAAGATGATAGTTATATAATGTATATATATATCCCACCTGATACACTTTGGCACTATAGCCGCACATAAGAAGTGGAAGGACAAGTGCATCGCTGTAAGACTGGTTGATATAGTCCCAGTGCTGAAGGCAGAATGTGGCACCCGAATAACAGCTGATAACTGTTGGGAGACCACCATGCAGACCTTCTAAGCGTAACTCCTTTGTCCTATGATGCAAGTGAATTGTTCATAATATGTTGACATCACATAAAAGCATAAGATGCCAGTCTTGATTGTTAAGACAGGAATTAGTACAGTTGTTCCATGACGGAGGATTTGGGATTGGACATCTGTTCTCCTGTTAATCAAGTTGGATACTCATCGGAGCTACTTGTGAAAATTTATCATTTAATTCATCATTCATTATGATGATATGTACAGGATTACAACAGTATACTAATATATATTGATATACATCATACTGGTGATATGCTGTCCATTGGTATACAGACAAACCTGTATCATTAACTTATATCAATTTACTTCAGTGTACTCAATCAGTAAGTACATATACAATATATAGTTGCTGTGTATACCATCTGATGGGATCACATCAGAGTATACCATCACTATAAAACTATATGTAACAGTACTCACACTAATATTTATGTTAATACATGTTGTAGATATATTGACATTACACTGAGTCAGTAAGTGTACATGATCAATGTATAATATCAATATCTCATGTATAATGCATAGATACCATTCCACAAACACATGTGCGTGTGGAATGTCAGTGATGGCGATAGATATGGGAGCAGGATCAAACCACATGTTGTAGGGCTGGATGGAGAATATCTCCAGACCCGAAGGCAATATACAGTGCTCAAAAAACAGCTGGTCACTGTTGAGCACTGTCCATGCCCTTTCATATATCGCTGGAGCAACACCATCATCTACTATGCATTTTGACAGTTGATTCAGAATCTGATCACTTCGATGCATATCTCAGCAAATCTCACAGATTCAGAACTCATCTTAACACTGATAATAATAATAATGATATAACATTTACGCTGAGAATAATGACAATGCCATGAGTCCGCTGTAATCCTGCAAGCAGGCAACTGAAGAAAAGAGGGAGCTGAAATCATCCTCATAGCGCGCCCCGAAGGGCTCATCCAGGTCAGATCAACCTAGGAAACCGCGACAGGGCAAAACTACGCAGAGCGCTAAAAAGGTCGTGCCGGCGGAGAAGCAGCAGAGGAGGTGGAAGTGGAGCGAGGCTGCATCTGTGATGGAAAAAGAGGGCGGAAGCGAGGCGGAGGAAGGGCGGTGGTGGAGGGTCGGGAAGGCGGGGGCGGAGGGGCGGAGGGTGGGGGTGGAGGGGGCGAGCTAAGGTAGGGAGGGGGTGTTAATAAAGTGTTCACCTGAATGAAGAGAAGATAAAGGGTGGAGATGATAGTCATTCAAGGGAGGTCAGGGGAAAAAACATGTTTTGCTCTTTCAACAGCTTCTTCTTCAGTGATACCAGTAATTCGGCTAAGAGTGGTTCTGAGAGGGTCATGGTTCTCGACCCTAGCATGACCATTAAGGAAGGCGTCACGTCTAATGCGGGTGTGGTATCTGCACAGCCTGGAAAGCTTCTTGAGGAGAGGCTTCAGTCTTCTCTGATGGACCCCTATGGTGCTAAGAACCTTTCCAAAGTGCTTCGGAAGGTATCCCATCAAAGTAAGTTCTTTGGGCCACGTTACAGTCCCTGCAAATGATTTGTTGTCCTTGTTCGTGTAGGACGTGTCACAGTGTCCTCCGTAGTATTCTGTTGGGTGGGCACTCTGTTGGGTGGGCACTCTGTCGGGTCTCTTGCGAGAGGGGCCACGGGCAGAGGCTGTCGGGGATGACAAGTTTCCTTTCACCCAGGACTTCCTGCCAGATCTCGGGGTCAACTCCGGTGCAGTTCAGTCTTCTGTCAGTATTCTTCTTCTCAGGAAGGACATTGATGTACCACCTTGCAATCTTTTTCTGCGTCCCACTCCAGTCATGAGCAGGAAAGTCTTGGCTCGGGGGGCTATCAATGGCAATAATACAGACATCTGAGAAATCATCTTTGTAACATCCTCCACCCGGGAGAACATATGGGTCATCCCCCGTCCAGTAGCCGTGTGGAATGAAAGGAATGGTGTTGTGAGGAAATCTAAATACCATCTTAAATCCTTTAGCAATCCACTTTTCTTGATATTTTGGAGAGGGGGTCGTCGAGGTCAAAGAAGGCCAGCTCCAGCCCAGCCGACTGAAACTCCGTACGTAGCGCTGCACCACCAGCTCGGAAAGGAGGCCAGCGTCGTCCGTACCGCGAAAGTGGTGCCGTTTGTCACCAAGGACATCCTCGCGGACACCCTTGGCCCACTGACGGTGAAGACGTGCTTTGTGGATGTCGTCGACCAACTTACACTGCTCCTGCCTGCGAGTACCTCCTGGTCGCCACGTCCGCATCTTCGTTGGAAGTCGGATTGGGGGTTGGAACGGTTGGCGTACGCACCGTCGGACTGTTCCGAACCCTGTCTAATAGCCTCAGCGAGGCATCGATGTCGCTGTCCCTCTCAAGGGACTTCTTCGCTCGAGTAAGTACACTCATACTCTGAAAAGCCAGAGGGGAGGCGGTACGCATGCGCGCGGTCGGGTGTTGTGGCGGGAAAATGGTAATGCGCAGCAGCGGAGAGGAGCGAAGAGAGCGAAGTGGCGAGGGGCACTCGAAGATGTCGTCGAGGTCGACGGTGTCGCGAACACCAGCCCAAAGAACAGTAACTAGCAGGGCCAGTGCCGGTGTAAAACTGAACTCGAACATTGCCAAGACTAGTCCGGAACGAGGCGCGGTCCCCATGGCCGCCACTCCCAGTCGCTTACCGCAAACAACTCATACCACAATTCCTAGTCGCACCCAAGCGCGCCCGCGCGCACCACCTCTCCAAGCGGCCGTTTATTAGCCAATCATGGCCAAATCAGCAAGTGGAATAAAAGCGTGGATGGGGCCACGACCTACTGGAATATCCTAGTTCACTGGATATCAGAAAGTCCCGAACCGTATGTGGATAAACTCATAAGATAAATAAACCCTAAGCTACATATACTCGGAACGGTCTCGGACGGTTTCGGAGTCTAGCCTACCTGTGACAGGGCGTGTGTCACAGCACGAACCTATAGATCGATCAGCAGTCCAGTGTTGGCCTAGTGATCTGTCATAGCTGGGCCTGCACCGGGACTCCCGGTCAAGGCTGCCTATACAGAGTTCAGCAGACGTTTCCCCCGCGAGAATCTACCCCAATTTGACCATTTCATCGTTTGATTTGCTTAATTGTACGAGAAGTTCGCTTTTCGCTTGGGAACCCTAGCTTTGGGTTCCCAGATTCTGCAGTCAGCTGTCAGTGGTCAGCGACCATGCCCACTGGACCTCAGCGTGCACGTATGGCCGCTGTTCGTTCACCGTTAATCTCTCTTCGAGTACATCGGCAACATTCTACCATTGGCTATGGTCTATCTGGTGGTGTCTGGTGGTGTTTGCGCACCAGACACGAAGCTCGAGTCCATCGCGCTCACCATCGACGACGAGTGCTTTGACTATTTCGACCTCATCCCTCCACTTCCCTCACCTTCACCTTATGCGCCCCCTGGTCACCATCTGGTGGTGTTTGGTGGTGCTGTCACGCCCACTTCACCCTTCACCATCATCCCTTTCGAGCCTTTCCCCATGCGCTCAACCACATCCCTTATGAAAGTAGTCTATATATATTGAGTTCACTGTCTGATATGAATCTCTGAACTAGGATATTCCAGTAAATAGTTAGGTGCTTTATCGCACTGAGGGAAGGTCGGACGGATGTCGGATGCGAGATGACAGAGTGACGGGGCCACTCAGGGCGAGGGGTGAACAAAGGAGGGATTGTACCCCCCCATATACAGTGGGGGAAAGATCAGTACTCCCGTGATTTTTTTCAAAATCGTGAAGTCGGGCTCCCAAGTGACATTTGAAATCAAAATTATGGGGACATATAGTGGACCGCAATCGATAGTAGGCATCGATAACCCCCCGCAGAAGGGCCCCTATATACACCCCACAACAGACATCATTTTCCCAATTTCGATGAATCGGTTATATACTAATATTGATGATATCGTATAGGGTATTTCATCGACAAAGTTCGATATGTCATCGACAAAGGTCGGTATTTCATCGATAAATGTCAGTGTTTCATCGAGAAATGTCGGTGTTTCATCGAGAAATGTCGGTGTGTCATCGATGAACGTCGATATTTCATCGTTGATACGATACATGTCGATATTTCATCGATAACACGATAAATATCAAGATTTCGTCGACAAATGTCGTTTTTTTGTGCACTAGGAGCCGACACCGTGAGATAGCTCACTCGATTATCTTATTTCATCTGATTGCGTCTGATAATATAACTAATTGGCGAAATGATCCGCATGATCTGATCTGATTTTCATTTCTGATTATCCGTCTGCTTTCCGATCGCGCTATCTGACTCATCTGGCTGCCGGCATTGAGGCAAACTGCTGGTCAGTGGTCACTCGGTCGGTTGGTGGGGTCGCGGGTGACGCCGGTATAGTGTCACTAGGCTGCTTGAGTACCTGAGCGGTTGGATACCTTGAGCCCTCGTGACGCGGGATCCGCCCTATACCTGGTGAACGTCTAATCCTCTAATGAGATGTTCATGGGTTTAACCGAGATCATTTTAAACGCGAAGAATGAGACTTCGAAGTCGAGTCGAGACTTTGAAGTCTCGACTCAGATTCGGATTGCACTGAATGTCCGCGACTGACACGCGGACAGGTATATTCCGTGGTGTTGCGCGACCTCGGTCTCACTTTTTAACTTCGAAGTCTCGTTTTTCGACCGTGGTCTCAGAATCGAGACCGCGGTCTCGATTCTGAGACTTCGAAGTCTCGACTGTACATACAGCGGCATTACTCGCTTTCGCGGGGAATCGTGAATTCAGAAAGAAAGATCATCAGTTCGCAGTTCCGTCAATGAGTTCGCCAGTGAGTTCGTCGGTGATTTGCAACTTGGATACCACGGAATAGGGTTTAGGGGTTTAGGGAAAACGCAGATGCCTCCCTTCGTATGGAAGGGATAACGATTCCGGTCTCGTTATGTCGCTCACCCTTCTCGAACTTCCGAAGTCGAGAGGGCGTACGTTCGACAAGGAACATTGGGACGAGGGCACTTGGTGGCACATTGAGATGGCTTCACCGCGCACTACTTCCGATTCCACTAAGTGTATTGGCATCAACGTTTTCGTCGCCTTATGGGAGCACATGGACCACCTTCCGCACGGCCATACAGTTAATGGAACTAACGGAGGTGACATGCGTGCGCGTGCATGCGCGTGTATGCGCGCGCTTGCGTGGCCGATCTGTTCGGGCGGTCTTGTTAATACCAAACCCGTTTTTTGTTGCTCTCGAATTTGTGGGCAATATTGTACCAATAATACATTTATGCCGATAGTAAGGACCATGGCGTAGGAGTGTTGTAACCGAGCGGAATGACGATTATATATGCGTCAGCAAGAGGCGCAACCGGCAACACGGTGAGTGATGATACCGTAATCGTTTGCATTACTTTGGCCGTTTGGCGTTTGGCGGCCACTTCGATGTGCCATACATTGACGATGACTGTAAACCATTCAAGCGGTACGGCTGCCTCGACGAAAGAGCTCGCCTTAATGGGCTATCTCCCGAATCTTTTGGGAATAAGGGTCTTGGGAATGTTCTAAGTGCATCATAAGAGAATTAAAGAGAATTTAAAGCTTTTTTAAATTGAAGTTTTAAAAGTTTTAAACCTTTCCAGAATATGCAGGCATCCCACTAGAATCAGACGAGACGCTTTCTTGAACAGTGACTACCGACCAGTCGAACACTGACACTAACGGTATGCCACCACGACTACCATGCTCGCACCACTATATGACGGAAGACGATGATGCAGTCCAGCGAGCGAATGATTTTCTACAAGCACTGTTTTAATGAACTATGCTAAACTATTGTCAATAAGACAAAATCTTATTATCAGACGGCCAGATCATCGATCGGATTATCAGATGCTTAGTAGTGTTGTATATTAGATTATCAGATTATCGTATCAGACAATCGGACAATCAGATCAGACAATTAGGCTGACGTTATGATACGGTCAGACTGATCATAATATTTGGTTGACAACCTGCTTGCATGAGAAATACCATGCATTTCAATTTCGTTCTAACATGCCAAATGTGTTTATTGAGTACATCCGCTTACTGATGCATTTCCCCTCAACTTTTGTGTTTTGCCCACCCTACCCTAACGAGTGCTGCGATAAGAGAGCTCTTGGTTCGCGCGCGAGCAAGGCTCTATATCGATATTTCCGATAACCGATAAAATTGATATATCGTATTTATCGCCGATTATCGGAGTGCGATATGAAGCTATCGATTGCGTAGGTTTCGGTGTTCCATACGTAATCTATAACAAGCGATTACATATAAATGCCCAAATAATCGATTATTTATCGATTGTGCGCATTATCGATACCGTTTCCCGGATATATATCGGATTATGTCGATACCCAAAAATCGAACCCATATAGAGCCCGCCTGTTCACGAGTGCTAAGCGATCCGCTGGTTGCGCCCCCAGCGGCTGACGGATATATATATGTCAATCCCCTTGTTGTAACCTTGCATAGTAGGCAAGCGAAAACACGCGGCTACTCCCACTGTCATAGCGCACCACGTGCAGAGACTAAAATAATCCTTCTCGGTCGGTGAATATGAGTAGGATATATATATACACACGCACACACACATAAACAAGAGGTGGCAACGCGAAACTCACGTAAGCCTAATATGGATATTAAAATACTTTGCCATATCAATGTGCTTTAATATCGATCAGTGCCCGCTTGAACGTCCTCCCAGCCTCCATCCATCTCCGCCCTACCACTGCACGTGTGCATGAGTCGGTATGTGTGTGAGGCGTGGATGTGCTGAGCTGCGTGCAATATATTTAGAAGCCATGTATGGCACGGCTTGAGGGGTGTGATATGTGCCGGGCGGGCGAATACATCTGCTGGATATACTTTTGCTGGCTAGGGGCAGACCACCCTGCCGCATACTTCATGCACACCGGTAGTGCTCGATGTTTGGCACGAGTCACAATCACGCACCCTGCTCCTGCACCGGACATATCCTCCGCACACCACGTATGATTGTGGGCCACACAGCTGTGCAGGATCGTGCGGGCAGCCTGGCGCGCAGCCAGCTGCGTCCTCCCTCGATTGGGTGCGTTGTGTTTTGTGGGCGGCACTATCTTGGTGGGTATGGCGGTGACAGAGATTCGTGAGGGGTGCGAGCGGGCGGAAGCAAATCTGTACTGCAATGCTTTATTCCGATGGAGAGTCAGCCACAGATTTCAAGAGCAAGCACGTTCGTGAATGCCCGCGTCCCCAATTACTACATTATCCAGAGAGAATCGGCAATCCTTGCTAGCGGATAACAAGAAACCTCAAGTTGGGCAGAGGGATGAGGGATATGGAGGGTGTGCGGGGGCGTGTGCTACAGGAACTTTCGCTCCCACAGTTTGAACGGCACGTTGCCCACGGAGCTGGGGGCGTCCACATCTCAATTTTCTATCCTGTAAGCACCCGACAGCATGGGTGGTGTGCAGGCAGTTGCTGGCGTCGGAGGCAGGGAGCTTTGGTGGTGGGGGTGTGGCGCAGTGATGGTGAGGAGTGATGGGTGTGGGGATCATATGGCTGGGTCGTGGAGATTGGCCATAATAATAAATGGAGCATCCAAAGATTTGCTTGGACTTTAGCTAGTTTCAGTTGAAAGCAACCCCAGGGGAATAAAATGAAAACAGCTAAACAATTTCAATAGAGTACGTTACGGAACTATCAGCTTCTCGAAAGCTTTTTGACCGAGTGTAGCATCTTTCGAGAGCTCATGAGTGCCGAAAAAGTATGATAACTTAGTCCCGTGAGGTTTTGCCTCCCTGCAGCCTACACGTATTTACCAATAATTTCCGAGCTTTGAATGCATGAGAGTATCTGAATTTTCGGCTTTCAGCGTACTTCTTTTTCTGTAGGTATCCGAATCCCCCCCTTGCAACTTGGTTAAGTTTATTTACCAGACTAGTTTCCGAATACTGACGATAGTAAAACGTGTTAAAAGAACTGGAATACCCAGCTAGATACGCCTTACGCGGAGAGATCACTGGCGTGCCTTGGGCAAGGGCTTGTGAAACGGACCTCAAGCCCCGCGGTTCATTATGGTCTGGTTTAATAGTAAACACCGAAGCAATACTGTTTCGGAGGAGGGTGTTGAGTTGTGACTGTGAACACTCCTTGAACAAGTGGCACCCGTCCCGAACCAAACATTCCAGAGGAGTTGGTAAGCCGAATGTCGAACATATGACGAGTTGCAGAGATTTATCTGCACGCTTTGAAAAGGCTCTTAGAAGCAATCCCCAGTTGCGTGCCCCATACGAGCTTCTAGAACCAGCTAAAGAAATAACGTAGTGACCAGATGGTGTCAGATCTGTCTCCCCAGCAGCTATGTGATCCCCCGTGCCGTTTCTGTTAACTGCACTCCATATTGGAATAAAGGTTGCGTTGACGCCCATTTTTTCAAAACGAGTCACCCACGTTTTGGTATGCACGATCATAATACTAAATTGACGAGCAATGTCAAGCGTCGTATACCGCGTGCAGGGCAAGATACTATGGGTAGAGCTGTGCGCGTCAAGCACCTCTCGATATCCACAAGTGGTGGTAAACACGACACATTTCTTCGAACTAACCAGTGACTCCAGTTTCTTGTGATTGTTTTCAACAAATGCCCAGGAGTCCAGCGGACTATTGGTCAGATTCTCCATAATTTCCGGGCGTATGAGAGACGAATCATTTTCGGATAAGAAATCCGCCCAAGCAGTCAACGGCGGAGAAATCAGAAAGACGAGTACAAAGTGGACCAAAGTGAGCATGTTCAGGTAAAACACCGCCGGCAGTTTTCCTCACTCCTGTAGAAGTCGTCTTGCCTACCACGCACGTTTGTCACCCCAGATAGAAAACAGCTCTGAGCGAAAATGTACTACCCGTTAGTCATTTTTTTGAAAATCAGATGCACGAGTACAAGGCAGCAGACATTTCATAAGTACTACGTTCAGCGGATTGTTTCCCTTCTCCAGAAGCATCCAAAAGATCCTTCTTCGTTCCTCTCTGCAGTCTAAGAAAATAAGACAGTGCAAAAAAAATATATATATATATATATGGTTTGCTTCAGGTACTAAAATACGCAGGTACTTTTCGTGCGTAGTGCGTAGAATAATACCGAATACGCACTACGCATGCCCATAACTGTAAGTTATAATAATAATAATAAAACATTTACGTCGATGAGTAAGGCAACGCCTTCGGAACGATCTACTCGAGTCTGTTCCCCTCATACATGACAGTCTGCAAAGGCAGGAAGCATTCCACAAAGCATGGAAGCATGGGTGACAAGGCACTAATGTGAACGTGTCTGCCACCAGCGTCGGGAAAAACATCAGCTGAGTAACAGTTATCTAACGGTGAGAGGTCACCGACGTAGGAGGAGACAAATCAACGGTAGATAACTTCGGTTATCTATTGGCTACTGCCCCACGGTACTTGAGATAGTACCGAAACGCGTTTCGGTACTATCTCAAGTACCGAAACGCCGGATTTTTTTTCGATGCCCTCCTTTGATATGTGGATGCTACCCTTTATATATTGTTGCCTTAGGAACCCAAACTGAGTTGCCTTATGCGCCATTGGTCAATATATCACGTGTAGCGTTCCCAATGGATGCAGATTGCCACATGGGTAGTACTTTTTGATACATGGTGGTTCTCACTTGCCGTTCAAAAAGATGGCGCTCCTTTCGATTTTTTTGAAGCGGATTTGGGAACCAAACCAGCTCGGCAATGAATCAGATTGAAGATATATGTCATAGCCAATGGTACATGCGGCCATGGGCCGGTTGGCATAATGACATTCGTTGTATATACGTGCGAATGATCCACCGCCCTACATGTATGTAACGACCTACCTAGCTATCTAGCTAATCGGCGGGCACACACATAGTGCACCATCGATCATCCTTACGGATGCCCTCCAATCATATATCGCATGCTTTTCGTTACACACCACATCCTGGACTATGAAACGCATCCAACGCACCACGAACAATGCCCGAGGTACACATACTGGAATATCCTAGTTCACTAGATATCAGAAACTCCCGAACTGTGTGGATAAACTCATCAGATAAATAAACCCTAAGCTAGATATACCCGGAACGGTCTCGGACGGTTTCGGAGTCTAGCCTACCTGTGACACAGCGTGTGTCACAGCACGAACCTATAGATCAGTCAGCAGTCCAGTGTTGGTCCTAGGAGTCTGTCATAGGGGCCTGACCGGGACTCCCAGTCAGGGCTGCCTATACAGATTTCAGCACACCACCCCAGCACTGTGGGTGGTGACTGTCTAGGAGAGTCAGATAATGTAAGATAAGTTAGGGCAGGAGCCAGGTTGACAGACCTAACTGCTAATCCAACTGTGCAATTCTGAAACACAAATTGGAAACCCTCTAGCTAGCACAGGTGCAGAAACCTACGGGCATTGTGCACCCGCTAAACAACTGAAAGGCACCGAGCTAGCAAGCCAGAATGTAACTTGTAGATGTCAAAAGCAAAACATAAACCAGAAAAGTTGTTGAAGTCACCGGAGTTCCGCACACCACCATGTCGGTGTGCATCCAGAGTGAACAAGAAGTCAATCGACAGCACCAAAGTAGCCAGCTGTGGTCTCAATCAAGTCGGACCCGAAGGGAGGGTTCCCGAAAGGACCTCTCTCATGAAGAGCCACACCGTAGAAGAAGGCCATGTCGAAGCTCAAATCTGCCTGAGCAAGATCCTGAAAGATGTCAGGGGGCTCAGGCGGCTCAAGCGGTGGCACATTGTCAGCCACAAAGAAACCCTGAGCCGGGATCACGGATTCAACAAATTCATTCGTGGAGAAAATTGACGGAGTCTCCCAATCGAGATCACCACCAGGCGAAGGCAATCCCGCAGCCGACTGAGCATCGGGCACAGCTGCCACCCCCATGATCGAGATGCAAAGAACGAGGGAAAGGAGGAAAGGAATTCCCCATGGTCCAACCGTGGCAGGAAAGCCCCAGGGCGGCTTCCCACAACCGTAGGTCCTCTGCTCGTCCACGGGCGGCCCGGAAGCATGATTGGCCGACGGAGGCGAACCCCGCGGCTTCAGCCGGAAGCTGCCGTCGGCAAAGTCCTCGTAGTCGTCGGTGTCGTAGCCGGTGAGGTCAACCGGCGCGATGGCGGCGTGGTTGACAGTCTGAACGAACCCAGGGAACTCACCGTCCGTCGTGGCAGTCACCCGCGCCGATTGAAGCGGCACGGGCTTCACATCCTCCTCCTGCGAGACAGGTATAGCAGGGGCCGGCACGGCGGATGCCGATGCCGCCGCACCACCTGCCGGAACCTGCTCCTCCGGCATGTTCCCCGCTGCCGCGGGGCCGCACACCAGAGCCGATGCATGCGGCTCGAGAACCGCCGGTGGTGGGAAGGATGCGTGGGTGTAGTGCACCTTGCAGTTTGCCGCGGCATGGACCTCCGCGGCGAGATCGTCCAGCCGCTGATGAATGTCGTCACCTGCGGGCTCGTCAGCAGGCTGCTGCGGCTCTACCGTGAAGCCGTAGGCGGACACGTCGATCCCGCCCACCGCACCCGCACAGAGTACCGCAGGCGGCCCGTACGTAGATGCCGCAGTGGCAAAAGCCTCGGCCCCATCATCCGCCGCCTGCTGGAACAGGGCACACATGGCCAATGCACGCACCCCCTCCGCGTCCTCCTCGTCGATGGGAATGCAGAATGCCGCGGCCGAGTGCGGGGGATGCTGACGCCCGCCCAACGGACAGTCGCGGTAGAAATGGTACTGCTCACCTTTCCCCGCCTTCTTGCATTTCCCGCAAAAAGGCTTCGCCTTCTGATCGTCACGGTCAAAACCGACTGCAGGCAGCGGGTGCGTGCCGACACGGAATCCCCGCTGCGTACCGCGCTGCTGCTGCTGCCGCTGCTGACGCTGCGGCTGCTGCCGCTGCTGCTGCGCCGGCGGTGCGTCCGCCCCGCGTTGCTGCCGTAGCAAGTCTTGAAGCTCGTTGATCTTGTTGAGGAGGGCGCCGTACTCGGTGCTGGAGAGCTGCGCGGAGATGCCGCTCTTGCCCGAGACTGCCTTCCCCGCCCCCGTCTGCGCCCAAGCCTGATAGATCTCCACCACAAGGGAGCGGAGAGACGCCAAGGAGACATGCGCGAGATCGGCCGCGAGAGGATACCGCACCTTGACCGCAGTGTAGAACACTGGGTCCAGCCGGTTGTACAGCGAGAGCTTCCTGGTCTCCTCGGTGGGCGTCCAGTCCGTAGCTTTGTTATCCCGCACCAGACGCTGTTCCCGAGCCAAGATGGGCTGCGGGTCAGTGTCTGCGGGATAACGTAACGCGGCGTGCTCCTCCTGGTGCGACTCACGTAGCGCCACAGGTACACAGCCCTTGATGATGTCCACCAGGGCTCGCCGTCCATCACGGTCAGACGAGGCGTCGGTGCCAGTCAACCAGACGTAGGCGTTGCTGTGCTTCTCGATAACCAGAGCCAAAACGTCGAAGAGCAAGCCGTTGACCTTGGTCACCACACGAGCCAGAGGGTCGTCGAGGTCAAAGGATGCCAGCTCCAGCCCAGCCGAATGAAACTCCGTACGCAGCTGCACCACCAGCTCGGAGAGGAGGCCAGCGTCGTCCGTACCGCGGAAATGGTGCTTTTTGTCACCAAGGACATCCTCGCGGATACCCTTGGCCCACTGGCGGTGCAGACGCGCCTTGTAGACGTCGTCAACCAGCTTGCTCTGCTCCTGCAAGTACTTCCTGGTCGCCACGTCTGCATCTTCGTTGGAATTCGGAGCGGGGTTCGGAACAGTTGGCGTACGCACCGTCGGACTGTTCCGAACTCCGTCTAATAGCCTCAGCGAGGCGTCGATGTCACTGTCCCTGTCCAGGGACTTCTTCGCTCGGGTTAACATACCCATTCTCTGAAAAGCCAGAGGGGAGGTGGTACGCAGTCGCGCGGTTGGGTGTGGTAGCGGAAAGATGGTAATGGTCAGCAGCGGAGAGGAGCTAAGAGAGTGTAGCGGCGAGGGGCACTCGAAGATGTCGTCGAAGTCGAAGGTGTCGCGAACACCAGCCCAGAAAACAGTAACCAGCAGGGCCAGTGCCGGTGCAAAACTGGATCCGAACATTGCTAAGACTAGTCCGTAACGAGGCGCGGTCCCCATGGCCGCCACTCCCAGTTGCTTACCGCAAACAATTCATACCATAAATCCTAGTCGCACCCAAACGCGCATGCGCGCACCACCTCTCCAAGCGGCCGTTTAGCCAATCATGGCCAAATCAGCAAGTGGAATAAAAGCGTGGATGGGGCCACGACCTACTGGAATATCCTAGTTCACTAGATATCAGAAACTCCCGAACTGTGTGGATAAACTCATCAGATAAATAAACCCTAAGCTAGATATACTCGGAACGGTCTCGGACGGTTTCGGAGTCTAGCCTACCTGTGACACAGCGTGTGTCACAGCACGAACCTATAGATCAGTCATCAGTCCAGTGTTGGTCCTAGGAGTCTGTTATAGGGGCCTGACCGGGACTCCCAGTCAGGGCTGCCTATACAGATTTCAGCAACACATTTTAAAACGAGAGAGGCGTTAGGGCATGGCGCACATAACATTAGTACGTGTACATAACTAGTATGCGAGCGATCGTCCCTATGGGTGACCTAGCGTCGTATATCGCTCTAGCGTGTTTCGTAATGCTGTTATAGACTACGACAAACATCAAACGTATCGGAAGCGATGTCCTAGGTGCATGTTTGAGGTTCGGAGGGTGTCAGAGCCTAGCAGACAGAGCAACATCAACACTACGCGTACACAACTAGTATGCGAGCGAGCGTCCCTACGGGTGACCTGACATCATATATCGCTTTGACGTGTTTCACAATGATATTATAGACTACGACAAA
Source organism: Cymbomonas tetramitiformis (assembly GCA_001247695.2). Taxonomy (NCBI): domain Eukaryota; kingdom Viridiplantae; phylum Chlorophyta; class Pyramimonadophyceae; order Pyramimonadales; family Pyramimonadaceae; genus Cymbomonas; species Cymbomonas tetramitiformis. Next base: position 2,953 of record LGRX02003072.1, on the reverse strand, counting down.
CATCAAACGCATCGGAAGTGATGCCCTAGATTCATGTTTGAGGTCCGGAGGGTACCAGAGCCTAGCAAACAGAGCATTAGTACGCATACACAACTAGTATACGAGCGATCGTCCGTATGGGTGACCAAGCGTCGTATATCGCTTTGATGTGTTTCATAATGATATTATAGACTACGACAACCATCAAACGCATGGGAAGCGATGTCCTAGGTGCATATTTGAGGTTCGGGGGGCGCCAGAGCCTAGCAGACAAAGCATTAGTACGCATACATAACTAGTATGCGAGCGATCGCCCATATGGGTGACCAAGCGTCGTGTATCGTTCTGATGCGTTTCATAGTGATATTATAGACTACGACAAACATCAAACGCATGGGAAGCGATGTCCTAGGTGCATGTTTGAGGTTCGGAGGGTGCCAGAGCCTAGCAGACACATCATTAGTACGCGTACACAACTAGTATGCGAGCGATCGTCCCTATGGGTGACCTAGCGTCGTGTATCGCTTTGATGTGTTTCGTAATGATATTATAGACTACGACGAGCATTGCACGCATCAGGAGCGATACCCTAGGTGTATCTGTGAGGTTCGGAGGGTGCCAGGGACTGGTTGACTGTGTACTGCGGTACGTACGCATAGCGAACATTCGCATTATGTGGACATGTTCCGCATGCCGAGTGTTACATATGAACTAAATGGAGTCCTATGATGGGTTTTTAACGTTATTTGTGAGCGCCAATCTGATTTTCAATTTTTTCATTTTTTTTTGTCGGGGGCACCCTGATTATGTCGGGAAAACGCTATGCCGTGCCAAAAAAGCATACGAGAGTCATGTAGATGCCCTGTGATCTTTCAAATGTCATGTGTGACATATAATCATGATATATTACTTGATTATAGCTCAGACAACTCTCAAAATTGAGGGAGTTACAAGCGTTTGAGTTTGGGTTCGAGTTTGCACTTGGAGGGTGTATTTTGTTTTTAAAGGAAGCCACGGTGGGGATGCGAGAATCGTACGGCGAGGTCAAGAGGATACGAATATAGGCTGCCCACATATAGAATATTCAAGCATACATACATATCGATTTTTGGAGACCTTGAAGTGCACTATATATTGAGATTTCAGATCATTGTGCACGATGGCATACGGCCGTTTACCAAAAAGTCAAGCGTGAAATTTGGGGGAAATTCGAATTTCCCCATGGGTGGAGCTAACACGCGTAGGTGCGGAGGCCATGCTGACCTTCTAGTGGCATAATGTGCAACAAACATTTAGATTAGGTCCCAATGAAGAAACATGCCGATGTATAAGACTTGGGATGACCGCCTTCTAAGCCTAATGGGCCTCCGCGTGTTCGGTACTTGAGATAGTACCGAGCAAAACAATTAATTTTCAGGCATTGCACCCCTCGAAAGCATGGCATGTTTACACATGCAAAGTGGCGGTTGTCGTTGAAACCACCATAAACAATACATCAAATGGGTCCTAAATGATTTTTCTACGATGCCATTTAGACCATATAACCTGATAGCATGGCCTACATGATGATAAGTGTCTATTACCCGCTGGTTGGGTGGACCCAACTTAAGAGCCATTTAGGTTGGGTACACCCAACTTACCCTTTGGTGGGATTATTGGGAGTTGTCGGTACCGGATTCTGGTTTTTATTAGCTCAAATGATGGGGAAGATGTCCTCTTTTACACACGCATCTACATTATTGAGCGAATCAAACTTATCCGTGAGCAATTTTTGGGAGTATGCGAGGGGGTAGGAAAAATTGTAAAATTTCCAAGTGATTTTGGGGTTTTACCTACCCATGCTACTTCAACCGAGGTTTTGAGGGTCAAGATGAACTCGGATGAAACTTTTGACAAGACACTGCAGAAAGAGCAACTCGAGAACTTGACGACATAGGTCTCCGAATTTTCAAAGGACCTTCGAGTGTCACGGGGAGTCCCTTATATTACCCTCGTTCTTAGGTATTGTGCACCCAACCTAAGAGAAATCCGGAATATTTCATCACATACCCTATTGATACGGTCCCATTATACCCCGCAGATTGCGATCACAGAGGTATAATGCATATCCATTGTTCAAAGGGAACATAGTAGGCCATGGCCTAGCCTTGCTTTGGCACTATAAGTCCGATATTCGAGGAGTTATTGACGTTTGAAAAAGGGTTCTTAGGTTGGGTGCACCCAACTTAGTGGCGGGTAATAGACATAAGCATCGGTACTTGAGATAGTACCGAACCACGGGGCAGTAGCCACTATGTTAGCGGGAACGGAGCATTTAGGGCTCGCCAACGGAGTTGGCGGCTCCACTCTTTGACCTCTGGTTTGTTGCCCGTAAGTTATGTGACACACCTACACTGCGGTGCCCCCCTAACGACTACCCTAGCTAAACCAATACGAATCACAATTGAAATCAGCACGAGCTAATCTGAGAAGGGTATTCTAGTACACCACACACTACATTACGAATGTGAAGAATCATTTCAGCCAATTAAGCTTGATACCGGTCACCGCAAAACGACAAAATTGAAAGCACCAAAAACTTATCAATTCAACTCAAAATGAAAGCACACATGAGGGCGGGGGGGGGAATGCTGAAAACAGCAGCTCGGGCAGTGGGGAACCGCTGCCGATGACGGTGAAACAACGGATCACTAGACTCAGATAATAGACAATATATATTGAGTCTAGGTCACTAGCTGTACACCGAGAATGACACATTGGATATGACACCCGACTGTACGAACTAGTCAGGCTGTCATTTCCGGCACACCCCCTCATTTGAGGTGCACAGCTTGTGACAGCACACCACCCTAGCTACTAGAGTTTACTGAAAGAAAAATAATGTAAGTTGTTAACTCTAGGAGCTAGCTACGGTCTCAAGATGCGTGAAGTGCTAAAGCATAAATTACATGCTAGGCTGCCCACGCTTTGACCC